>BGPR01005725.1:0-89674 GCA_013235015.1 Araneus ventricosus
CTTCATTATTAGTAGAGATTACACTGAAAACGTTTTTGGGATTATGTTTTAACACACTCTTCATTATTAGTAGAGATTACACTGAAAACGTTTTTGGGATTATGTTTTAAAGCAATTCTTATGCAAAATACCTGCACATATTCCAGAAATATGCAAAACTTGCTTTCATGGCATTTTTTTCTTGTTGTTAGTTATCAGCAAAATAATGGCTCAAATCTCTATGGCTGAATTCTCAATAGGTACTAAAGAATAATGGATCAATTCTCAATAAGTAGATTTATTAGGTTTATTTTGCAGTTCATGACCAGCTACTTATTAAATGGATTCTTTCAATTCCAAGAAAAGGCATTTTGTTTCCAAAATTAAATATTTGCATCTAATAATTTCATTGAAAAACACCATTTGGAATTTTAAAATTTGAAATTTGCAGAATTTGCTGTACAATTTTAAAGTTTAAAAAATACAAGATTAGATTAATTATCCTATATTAAAACTATTAAGAATTTTTTTGAAATAATTCAACAGTTGAAAAAGTATATATAATTTTATACTTTGATTATGATATGATTAATATATGATTTTTGTCTTTTTTCTTTTAATATTCAAATATTTTTATGAATTTATATTTTTATGAATTATTTTGATCCATTACCTGACGAAATAAATCTTTAAAATTATATTTATGATAAATTCATTTAAATTGGTATAACGTTACAGCTAAACAAATATAATATTGAATCTTTTCAAAATTATATAGAAATATTTGTTTTGAATGAAAACACCGTATGATTTGAAAATTGAATTATTGAAGGATTAAGCACTGACTGACCTGTATGAGATTTCCTAAGGTTAAGGAAATTAACAAATGGGAAAAAAATGTTTTCTTCGTTGCAGCGAATGAATTTTTTTTTGTGAGATGAAAGTCGATTAAATTTTTTTCGTCTAACACTTGTTTTTATTCTGAGGTGTCTTTTCTTCTATTTTTGATTAAGTAGGGCATGACCCCAAACATATGAAACCGCATAAATTAAATGCACTTGTTTTCTTTTTCTTAAGAATATATCTCATTTTCTAAGTATTAATTTAAATAACTAGGAGAGATACAATTCTATCATTTGCATAATAATTTTATTTTTCTATGGTAATGTCAAACCCATAGCTATGAATTTCTACAATTATTTCAGGTTCTAGTTACTCATTAATGTCTGTTTTTCTTTAATGAAAGTTATTTGTCACCAAAAGGACAGAAGTGATAGCTCAAAATATCGGCTTGAAGTACTTTTATTGATTATGTGTTTTGAATTATGGTGTGATGATAATTGACGTAATAACGGGTCATTGATATAATTAGAGATCAGTTTTTGCTGAATCAATATTATTAAAAAATCATGGGATAGAAATTTCAAAAAAGAAATTGTTGTTGTTCAGTGAAATTCCATACTTTAGAGAAACAAAGCACTTCTCAATCCGATCAATATTGTAATATTTTTGTCATTTTCTTAACAAAAAAATAATTAATGCGCTCTTTGGAAAGTAATTAACTTAAACACTACCGTAATTATACAATGCATATAATGAAAATGGGCAATGGAAATGTTTAAATATTCGATTAGCAGAGGAAAGAAAAGAAAGACGGAGTTCGATTACTACAAGCTAGCAAACATAGTGGAAATTAGGGATATTTGATTCTACATGATTTTCTCTGATTGTGAGATAACTAGTAATTTGTGTGTGTCATCCTTATTTGACCTTCGACATATGTTCTTTCGGAGAGAATTCCCATTCCAATCTGAAAAGCCATCGTAATGGTGTGTAAATAAATATGCTTTTGGGCCTCAAAAGTATACTTTCCCTTTTGCATTCTTCTGTGGATTGGAAGTTTACTCTTGGAGATATGATAAAATAAAAAAAATCTAAGAGTTTCAAGCGTACTTCTAGTTATAATTTGATATACGATGGTGTACAATATCTTAATTTTAAGTGGTGTATTCTTTAGAATATTTGGAAAAAGTCAAATTAGGGTTACTTGACCCTAATTAAAAACTTCACAAAATAGGAATTGATACAGGTAGGTACCTTTTGATATTTACTGCAGCTTTGATTTTCGTAGCCAGCCGAAGAACGTTGTGAGGTAAAGATAAACTTTCTGGTGCTCTGGAGTTTGTCACCAATATGGCAACTTAATCAAGCTGGGTGGTTGTACTAACAACTCCTCGACTTGATTGTCAGCATAATGGTTAATGTTTTTGGAAGTTGAGTTTTACACGAGAATAATTATTTAAAAACAGTTTGTAAATAATTTTTTAATAAATAAAATTTCTTTTTGATGTGATAATTTCAAATAATAGAAATAATTATTTTGGTGTGAATTTAAAAAAAATTGAAATTTATTTATTCCATTTTTCCTGGCTTGCAAATAAACGATTTTTATTCATTTATTTATTTTAGTAAAAATCTTTTGCTCGAACTGTTTGTCAACATTTTGTTTTATTTAACCTTTCGCCATTTCGGTTGAGTTCGTCTAATTTTGGTTTAAATCTTCTTGTAGAATATACATTTCTTCTTTTACTTTTGTTTCTATTATAATAGGAGAACCGAGTAAGTCTGTTTTACTTTACCGGTTTCTTGCTTTGTAAAACATTTTTTTAGACCATTTGTTTCCGTTTTGGTGCAATTCTGTTCTATTCTAATTTATCCAAACCGGCAAGTTTTCAATGCGCTAGTGGCAATGCTATAATTTTTATTTAAATAAATCAATATTTTAATTATTTATTTAACCTTGAACTAATTTAATTTAACCTACTAACTAGATTTAATTTAATAACTAGACTAATTTAATTTATTAAGTAGAATTTTATTAATAACAATTGTGTTTTATAGTTGCCATATTATTTAATTTCTGGTATTAGTTTTATTAATACATTTTTATAATTAATATGCTTTCAATTCAGTAGTTTTAACCTAACATCTGAATTTAGCGGACGTATAAATTTCCGAAAGAATTTACGCACTCTTTGCATGTAGGGTCAAGTATCCCTAATCTAGGGATACTTGACCCTAGTGATTTCATGAAATACATTAATTTTTTGATTAAATGACATATCAATTTAGTATAAATACATTTCTCATTCTTAAAAATGTATTCTTTTATTTTTCTAACAAACAAACTATTTGAGTAATATAAGAAAAATTAAAATTAGGATCAAGTATTCCTAGTTTCCACTAATAATTTCATCCTTTACGCAAATTGATTTTTTCAATAACATTAGAAATGTTAATCTCTTAATAATTATTTTTTGAAAAACTGATCTTTTTGTTCTTTCGTATGCGAAGCATACATAGAGAAAGTATTACGATCATCAAAAAATTGGATTTCCAGATATTGATTTCCACGTTTTAGACCTCCTTGAATTCTGAAAACTAATTTTTGGAATTATGCCCGAGTGTGTGTACCCGTCTGTGTGTATGTGAATATGGTAATTCAGAAACGAAGGCATGTGTTCAAATAAATATTTCCATATAACTACGATTTCTTTTTGTTTACAGTCCTAGAGAATTTTATTTCGAACAAGCACAAGTCATGTGAAGTGTTTTATACCAGCGTTCTTTGCCTAGTCTTCTTTAGTTTATTGGAATAAATGCAACAGCATCTGAAGTGAGATTACATTTATCAAAACGTAAAATTGTAAATATTTTTCATATTATGCTTTTGTCTTTCATTATCTTTCTCTATTCTTCTTTTTTTATTCATATTTTTTTTCAGGATGGTCTTCAAATTTCCGTCCTTTCTGATTACCCGCCAAAGGAAAGTGCTTTATTCGCCTCACTCTTGTCCATGTCCTGGATTATTACATCAGACAATCTAATAATTGAAATAACTAATAGTTTTGAGAACAATTGTCCTCAATATATATATATATTAAAGATGTAGAAATAACTAGTGTACATACTTTTGACTTTCAGGATTTATTTAATAATATAGATATTGAAGATCTGACTAATACCCTAGTAAATATACATAAAGAATTTGATCTTAAAAAAGATATTAACATTAATAATTTTAAAAATCTTATTAATCTTGTTCTAAAAGAAAATTATATCTTTTTTGATAATAGGATTTTCCATCAAATTAAAGGATTACCTCAAGGAGGTCCAGCTAGCAATAGTTTAGCAAATATTTACCTTCACTACTATGAGAAAGATTTTACTAATTTTAGCCATAGTATATTATTCCGTTATATAGATGATTTAATATTATTCAATAAAGAAATAGACCTTAAGCCACATATTGACTTCTATCCTGATTATTTAAAACTTATAAAAACTAATGACAATGAATTAGCTGCAGAATTTCTAGATCTAGATATAAAAATTATAGATAATAAAATAGTAACAGATATCTTTGATAAAAGAAATACATTTAATTTTCAAATTAATAAATTTCCTTTTTGGGATAGTAATCTTAGTATTTCTGTCTTCAAGAATTTAGTAAAAAATTATATAATCAGAAATAATAATTTAGTAACAGACATTGATAATAGAATTAAGAACATAACATTTTTTTATTCTTTTGCAATATATTATGGAATGCCTAAAAGTTTTCTAAGAGTATATATAGATAAGAAATATTTAGGTCATTTAGAATATAACATTCATATTGGTATATAATGAAATATTTTTATTTCTTTGATTGTACGTTAGTGTTTTTTCATATTTTACTTCTAATGTGTAATTTTATTCAAATTTGGTTATTGATTTATTGGTTTCAGATTTATTACATAGATGGCGCCAGGATCTTTCAATTGAAATTTTCCTTTTTAATAGACATTTTTACCAATTTTCAAATAATATCTAGATAAATATTTGTATTACATTTTTTAAATGGTTTTGAGATTTTTAATATAGGTATCTTACTAATTCTTAATATCAAAAATTAATTATATTATTTGGTCAATTTTGATGTTTCATAGTTGGAAATCTAGTTTTGGCAATCTGTGATGTCAAGCTAAGTGGCGGTTTTTATTAAAATTGTTGAATTCTGGTAAGGATAAGTAGAGACACTGATTATTTAATGTTTAATGAAAAGTATGGGTATTTTATTGAATGATATATTTACTGTTTTTAGTGCAATATATTGTTGTATTACATATTTTTATCTTGAATTTGAGTCCTTTCTATATAGTTATGTTTTATTGTTAGGGTTAGTGTATGATTTTTCTTTCTAAATTCTTTCATTTTAGGGTAAATTACCCTGTTTGTTTTTTCAAAAACTTTAGCAACAGGGATGGTTTGTACAGCAAAATTAATTTAACCTGGCTAAAGCTTGTCCACAGCCAAGCTGCTATATTAATTGTTGAAAACTCCATATACTTGGATTGCCTTTTTCAATACTTTTAATAAGAACAGAGTTTTTTTACATGTTGACATATAAATGTTTAAACTTAATTTTTTGTTCATGGTATCTATAGTATTTTAAATTTTTTAGATTTTGTTTTAATTTTGGTTGTATTGTTCAAATTATGACTTTTTAATATAGGATTTGCTTCTTGATATGTCTTGTTTACTTTGTTTCTGTATGATCATATATGATAAGTTATATATATATATAACTTATCAGATAATAACTTAACAGATATATATATATATATATATATATATATCTGTAGTTTAATTATTAAAGATGATTTAATATAGTATATATAACATATTTTAGTTAAAATATTTTCACAATAAATGCGGATCTGTAATTCGTATTTAGCTTTTGGCAATTTTTGCTATGACTTTGAAGCAGTAAGCATTTAGTTAATTTTCTTGTTCTTTTCTTAATATATTTTGGAGATTTACTCCTATTTTCAACAATTGGCCCTCACAGAAGGTTGGCGTCTATAAATTTCGAAATAATGTGACATAATCGATTCCTCAGGTCGATTGGCATTTGATTGTTGGAATTCCATATCTGGATTGGCTTTTTCATAGTAATAGTTTTTAATATTATTAGCTTTCTGTAGTTCATTGTGTGAGTAATATTAAGTTATATAGTTTATTATATTTAATTTTAAAAGATGGTTTAATAGGTGTATATGATGAAAATATTATTTGAGTTTTGACAGTTTAATATATATATATATATATATGAAAGGTATTCGTGGTTGTAGTCAGTTAAAATCCGAGTTATAGTCTAATTTTCCTTTATTATGGGAGAGTGACGGAATGTACGTACATCTTGGTTTAAGTTTCAAGTAAAAAGCGAACAGAAAATTCCTGCATTTCCTCAGGTAGGGATTTAACATATAGACACGTGATCAAAGTGAAGGGAATAATAGCTATTTTTAGTAAATTACGTAAGTGTTTTAGGCAAAAGCATGGCGGCAATAAGTCGCTGATTTCGCGATTTGTGTAGGCGCGTGGAAGTAATCAGAATATTCTTTTAGTAATAAATATGCCAAAACGCAAGATTTAATAATACCTCCAGAGGGGGAAAAAAAAAAAACGAAACTGGAGTTTAAGAAGAGCGATTTTGGAATACATTAATATAGTATTAAGATTTTAAAATATATAATATTAGAATTTAAAGTAAAATTAAGTTAGATTATATATATATATATATATATATACAAACATATACAAAAACAGAAAAAATGCAATAACCAATTAAGAAATTAGTTTTAATCAAATAAATACTTAATCGAAGAAGTAATAATTCAGATGAAGTAAACTTTAGGAAAAGGACACTATACGATTAACATGAATTCTAAAAAAGATTTAGATACGAGAAAAAAACTTCACAGATGCGGTGAATGTGCCAATGCAGCGGTACAACCGAAAAGTGAGAAATATTAACAAAAGAACGTCATAAAAGAAAAACCAAAATATCAAAAAGGAACCAAACGCCAACGTCCGGGACGCGTCATCAGCAAGGGAAATCCCGAATGGGCGTATATATAAATAAATTCGGTGTTTTCTAAACACAAACTCTAGCAATAATGCTAAAAAGAGTTTGTTTCCACGGAACACCGAACAAAGACCATAGTTTGAATAAGGAAACAAAGCAAAAAGCCCAAGTCCAATTGAAAGAAATAAAAAGGCTAGATCCATTTGAAATAAAACACATAAAACCCAACCTCATAACCAACAAAGCGAAACAAAAATGAAGAAAAAGGTGTCAAAACTCACCCAATAATCCACAAAAGGAGAAACAAAGGAATCAGATACACAAGCACGCGGCACGAACAACGTTCAAAAGTGCTGACGTGAACTCGGTTGTGGCGCTTGACAGTTAACGGTTAACGTCATGAGTTTCGGAAAATATTTTACTAGGAGTGAGAAGTGAAGAGTCTTAGATACCTTTTGCTGTCCGTGAAATCTTAGGAACTTTTTTACAAGTATCAGTAAGTAAACAATAGACAATTAACCAAAATGAGAGCAACTGTAAAAACAATAGATCAAAGGCAAATAGAATAAGGGCAAATATAGCAAGTTTTTTCTCTCTACAGAACGCTGTGGAATAAGGGTAAATAAAGAGAATTGGGAATTTTATTGGAATTCAGATTGTTTTTGAAAAGTTCAGTTTGTTTTTTCTTTGATTCTGAATTGCTACAAATATTTTTAATCCTTAGTAATTGATGTAATGTTGTGTTTTTATAGATCTTAAAAGAGATATTAGAATCCCAAAAATTAAACCTATTAACATTAAATTTAAATTCATTTCTTTTGTTTGTTAAATTTAATTCGTTATGACTGTCAATATCTAAATCAAGAAAAATAGCTTTAATATTATTATTGTTAGTTTTTGTTAATTTTAGTTCCTCAGGATAAAATCCCCACTAACTGTAGAGAAATCTTTAAAATTAAAAATCAGGATGTCACCTATATATCTAAAAGCTGAATTTATACTTAAAACTGTATCTTTTCGTAAAAATGAAGAAATATATTTGCAATTAAAGAAGAAAAACAAGACCCCTGTGGAATTCCTTTAATCTGTAAGAAAATATTTTCGCCATTCGAGATGAAATTATTGAATACGCATAAATTAATTAATGTCTAACCAATACGCTTCTGTGCATTCTAACAAGTTTTTCAAGTCAAAATAATAATGCATTAAAACCTCTTTTGATTTATTAAGTGAGATGCTAGTGAACAGGTCCTGAAAGTCATATGTTTCGATGCAAGTTATTTCATTGTTCTTTGTAAAATCAGTCACTTTAGTATTATTTTTAATTATCCAAGTAAAATTTTCTTTTTCTATAAAACTTAGAATAATATTTAAATACTTAGGGAATGATTCTCCGGTTTTTTCATGTAGGTATTTGTTCCGCAAGTGATAAATCTGAACTTGATAGGTTGTTTGTGGAATGTTAGATAGATTGTAATATATGGAAGATTGATTGTAATATATGGAAGATAGATTGTAATATATAATTCATTGCATAAACAATAATACGAGTGTATTATTGTTTATGCAATAAATTCTTTTATTTAAAGCATGGATTTTTTTTTTCTGTACAGTGGTGCTATTAGATTTATATAATTTGAATGTTTCAGAGGTTTTTAGTTCCTTATCCAAGAGTTCAAGATAGAATTTTTTACAAATAATAGAGAAATTGCCCGAGGCTTTATAGATTGGAGTTAGAATGAAAAGTTTTTGTAGCTTTGATTTTTTCTTTTATTGTTTTCAAGGAATAATAACTGTTATTTTCATGGTAATTATAAAAATTCTTATTGAAAAAGTCTTTAAATTTGAAATAATAACGCCATTTCCAGTCTATGAAGAAACAAAGAGGAATATCGAAATTGTTTGAAATTTTTAAACAAAAACAATCAATATTTTTAAGAAGGCGTTTTAATATCTGTTCTCTTTTTATTCTAAAAATGGGACGAAATTTAGTACCTTTTTCCAAAAGTGTTCTTAATTCAATATCTTGAATTATATTTAAATTACCTGTAATAATGTGTTTATGGTGGGGATCCACGAAACTCCTAAATTCCTCCTTATTGCAGAGACAAAGAGCAGATTTTCGATTGTTATCAATGTTTTTACAAAAGAAATTATAATTAAAATCCCTACGACCAAGAGGAATTTCATATTTGAAGGATTTGCCAAGTTTCAAGGTTTTCAGGGGGAACGAATCAAGTGTTTCTTCAAAAATTCGGTTGAAATTAAAAGCATCACAAATAGGATGTTTAAAGTATATTGTCATATATAAAATGTTTTCTTTAGCTTTTTTATATTTAACAATCCTCTGAATTCTAGCTTTATAAATATCACTAATGAGAAAAAGGAAATGCTGATTTTTAGCACATTGTTTATCTATTGATTTTTTAAAGATATCACAATATTTTTCTTTAATGGAAAAAATATGATTTTTTTACAGGCTTATAGTTGAAGTTATATTAAAATCTTCCTCCAATTTTTGTAGATCTTTATAAAAGAGTTTCTTTAAATCCTCTTCAGCCAAATTACTCATTTTATTGTTTCTTTTATTTATTCCGCTTTCTCGACAACCTCTATTTCTATTGCCCTGAGTATTAATTAATTGCGAAGTGTTACAATTATTCTGACTAATCATTTTGTTTTGCAAAATGTCATTGAGACCATACGGTGCAATGGTTTTGATTTTCAGCATATAAAAGTTTTCTTTCTGCAATCTAAGTTTTAGGTCAGGAATAACATCAAGAACATAGACAGAAATTCTATTGGAATCATGTTTCTTAAAATGGTTAAACTCAATGTTGAACTTTTCTATATCATTTCATATCTTTTATATATATATAAGATCTGCTATTCATTGCATCCAGTGTCATTCATATTTCCAGGGACATCAGACATCATATTTGTCTCTAGAAGAGGTACATTCTTTGTCCCCATATATACACTATCTTACAAAGATATACTTACGGTCTTATACCAATTAATGCACAATATTGCACACCTATTTTATGCACAAATTTTATTTCATGTATTTACAAAACAAATACATTAACTTATTAATAAAGTTAGATAAAAAATGTACTGGAACAAAGTTGTAGGAACTTTTACGATCCAGAGTGGAAGTAATCTGCAAATTTTTATAACATGAATCGTTACAATCGTTACAAAAACATACTTTCCAAGAAAAGAGAAAAACAAGATTATTTGGAATTAACCAGGAAAAATCAATGTCTGCTTTTATCAGAACTAACGGAATTATAATTAAATGCCTGCTTTTATCAGTATTAGCAGAATTACAATTAAACGTCTCGCCTTTACCAAAATGATTAAAATGTTTTAATGGTGCCAAACTCGCCATTTACTAGCCAAAACATGGCCACCATCTTGAAACGGAATCAAAAAATAAAAAATCCTAGATATACATCTTTTCTTATGACCTCAAGGAACCTTCATCCAAATTCGAAGAAAATCGAACAACGCGTTTAGTCAGGACTGCGTAACAAACAAATTACTGACGAAATGCTAAACGGTCGAGCTGAAACAGAGACTTCGCTCTTCCCTCGGTCAACAATTACTATTTCAAATGATAATAACAATTAACAGCTATACAAGCAGAAATATTTTCAAGGGATTTTTGAACAGAAACGTACTGTTACTGCAAGAAAAAAAATTAAGTATTTTTAGGGAAAGGACTTTATAGTACATGGGTTGATTTCTAATTTGTTGACTTTTGCACTTTCTGGTCAGGAGTGTAGGACAAGTCTTCTAAAAGTTTGGGCTTTGACGTCGTTCGGGGCACTCATAAGAGTTCAAGAGCCACGTAAACGATGACAGGAGGTGCTTTTATCACGTTCTTCAATACTAATCAGCAACAATATTTCTTGCCTTAAAATATCTCAGTCAGACATACTAATTACTTAATTTATTTTATTTGTCATTCATTCATTCTTCATTTATCTATTTTACTCTACTACGGGGGTTGTAAAAGATTCGACAAATATTTAAGAAAAGCTGTTGTTAAGAACAACGACTCTTAATATCTGGAATGTAACATTTTACAGAAATTTTAATCTCGTGTTTCTTCCCAATGAATTTCGTTGCATTTTATTCCTTTCCAATCAAAGGAATTTTAAATAATGAATGCCAATGTATCTCTTTTGTTTTACTTATATGTAGTTACCTATTTTTAAGGTGACATTTCCCTTTCATTAAGAGACTGTATTTTTTCTCGTTTTAATTTCAGTAATTTTTCTTTCATAATTTTTTTACTGTCGTCACGTGTACCCTTTCTCTATTTTGTCCCCCTAAGGAGAAAGAGGGAGTCGCTCCACGTGTTGAAGGGTTTTTAAAATGGGGAAATGCGATTTCAAGTGGGTCACGCAAAAAATATATTATGGTCGCGAAATTTCTGACAGGCCTTCTGCTTTCAGATTCTTTAGCTTTTTTTAACCAAAAATATTTAAGAAAAGAGTCTTGAATTAAAAGGTTTCATTAAAATCATTGACACAATTATTTATAATTGAATTTCTTCTTTTATCACCTTTAATTAATATATCATTTTCTTATTTATTTCTTTGTTTTGTTTAGAGTAATACCGCTTGTTAAGCTATATGAGATCTATCTTGGTATGAACCTCATAATTTTGAACCATGGTCAGATGACGAGTACGATGCCCTAGGTGGTACTCCCTACCTCTAAACTTCCACGCCTCACCAGCGGGAGGACGTTTGACCTTCTGCGGATTTAAAGTGTATCAGACCCTTATAAGAGCAGGAGTTTTGATGGAATCGGGGCTCGACACCGTGAACCTTCAAAGCCGAGACTCTGCCGTGAATTCCAGCGATTTGTTTATTTAACTAATTTTGGCGTCACGACAAAAATTTTTTGCAGGAAATGAGATTGTGAACGTTTGTTCCATTCAAAAAGGGGGGGGGCGCAAATGAAAAATGTTTAAGCGTAGCGATAGAAGGAAAAAAATAAATGTAAGGAGCTCCTGTGCAGTGAACAATTCTTATTAATGCTGACAGTGTCGAGCCTCGAATTAAGGAGGCTGATTCCCTGAGGACGTTCTCAGCACCCAGATTTTGCCCCCCCCCACCGCTGCATTTCGTGCCGAAACGTCCACACTTCATAAAACGATACAAAAGGTCACGGCCAACTTGTGTCAATAGCTGTATCTCAGTCTGGGATTCCCTTTTGAATCTGAGCAGAATTTTAATAAGATCTCCATTGTTTTGAAAAAAGTCGTCACTTAAAAAAAATACACGGAAGTCGAATCACTTTTTACAAACACATCATTAGAGCGACAGTTTGATCTACTTTGTGATACTTGAATCTAAATTAGGATCAGAAGAAAATGTCAAGCAAATTAGAGGTCAGATGAAGAATTATTTGTCAGTGCAAGGAAATCTAGCAAGCTAGCTTTTCTTTTGCCAATTTCTTCAATTTCAGAATTGCTGACAATAATCTGCATTCATTTCTTGCAAAAAAAAGTCTGAACCTGCTATTTTATTTTACAATGGTGATAATATGTGGTGAATATCGGTATTATGTGATGCATATAAGTAGCGACAAAGTGATTATCATCTAAAATTTAGGTCTTCATAAATTGATAAAATTTCAGTTATTTTCATTATGATTTATTGTAAGATGCTATAATCTCTTTACTCTCTTAATTTTTTTATTATTGAAAAATTAAATCAAAATGAGAGTATTTTTTGATGATTTAATACGCAATTTTTCGAAATTATAGATTAAGGAAGTAAATTATTTAATGAAAATATTCTGATTAAACTGAAACAACTTTTAGGCAAAATACTCTAAATAAGCATATTGCATATCATTCTGTGAGCTATATAAGTGGAGGACTGGAGTAGCGTCTAGGGTTTGAAGTTGAAAAAATCTGGCTCTCAAGATATAGCTTCATAATTTTATGACTATCCATGACTATACGCAGTTCATGACTATGTCGAAGATTACTACCGGCTGTAAAATAGATAATAGGTGCTATTTTTTCTTATATATAAGCGCCTTTTTTTAATAGCGAATAACATATTTAGAACGACTGAATGTCTAAGAATTTTAAAGTTTGTTCTTTGCTATACATTCGGACAGGCTAAGCTCAAGGCTACTCTAATAGCATAAAATGCTTAACTATATTGTTAACGTTATCTTCACGATATTGTACGGCTATCAGAATATCGAACAACCTCTTGGAGATATCGCTCACTATCTTGTGCTAATAGGGTAGTCGGTAATTTTCATTATTTCTGGCCTGAATAGAATCAAAAATTGTTTTATAAAAGACAAGATTATAAAAATGGTTTTATACTTCGTTGCAAGTCTCAAAACGATGCATTTACAGTAGGTTTCTCTACTGAGTCAAATCAGCGCTTCCACGTTTTAGCTTCTTTCTTTTCTTTAATTACTTTTACAAAGTAGGTATAAAAACAAAGAGTTGATTTCTTCGTGCCGGATATTTTTGCGAACAGGGCTTCAAAATGCAGGTTCAAACAGGATCTTACCGAGTGCTTCACCGAAGTTAAGAGGTGGGTAGGCAATTGCCCCTGGATGCATTTAAGAATAATATAAGCCGCGTTAAAATGAAAAAAAGTAAGCACGTAATTGTTTTTTTAAAAGCTATTTCATAAGATTTAAATGCTTTCGCATTAAGCAGATGCTCTTTTTCCCCAACGAAACATTGTTCCTCATTATATCAACGTGTCCTCAACCTTTGATATATAGCTACTATAGGAGGTAATATTTGGTGAAAAGGAATAAAAGCTAATGAAAAAGAGCCAACCTGCTGGTCGAGAAATTCCTGAATCGCCAATGAATGTCACCCATTAAAATAACTCATCATTTAGCTACCATTAACGGAGAGCACCTAAGTCCGCCATCGCTCGTTAATTTTCGCCAAATAACCAACTTTGTTCCTCGCTAATCAGCAATTAAACCCTGGCTGGCAGGCATCGGGTGAACCAGGGCGTGACTCGTCAATGCCATTGTCAAGAGCGAAGATTTCCGGATGATAATAAAATCGCACCCGCTGCAACAATGGAAGGAACCCTTTCATTTCGCAACTCTTCACCCTTCTCTCCAGTGATTATAACGGTCGTTGGAGAGAATACTATTTCATTTGTGTTGCTGAGTGTCATGCAACGCCCACTCAGCAAAAGAGCCACTTCCGCATGACTGCCGTAAAGGCAATATTTATTTTGCAACTCTCCTTGTACTGAGTGGTTGGCTGGTAATGACTGTGAATCTTCTCTCTTCGACTGATAACTATCAACTGATCCTTTCCCCGTTTTTTTATCTTTATTGTGGCTCCCGGTTGATTGGAAGATAATGCATGGGATTGTAAGATCACCTGAATCCAATTCCTTTCTTCTTTTTCTGTGTTAAATTCAATTGCCCTTCACAGGACAAATTGCAACCTCCACCAGTTGAGAGAGAGGACATGCATCTTCGTGTTTGGAAGCTAATTTTCTTGTCAGATTTAATATTTGTGCTGACGTGAAGAAGAAGATAAGAATTTTGAGCACGTTTTGACTTCCTTGTAATGTAAAAGGATGTTAAAAGTGATGGAAACTGAAATTTAAGAGAAATGCGGCTGATATCCAAGTCCGTATCGTATCTAAACTATCATATTCTTTAAATCATTTTTTATACAAATGTCCTGCAGTTGAACTTTGAGAAAATTCGTTTGCAAGAAAAGAACAAGATGCAAGCACAGCTTTTTACTTCATTTTTTTACAGACGTACACTTGTGGAACGGAATTTCGACTTGAGAATCAATACATATTTTCTTTTTTAAGTTATTACACTTCCTAGATGATGGAAGAATAATGCATGGATTTGCAAGTTCACGTGCATTCGGTCTTTCTTTTTTCTTCCATTTATGCGAAAATCACTGATTATCGAAGAGATTTATTTTCAGATCATATGTCGTTAAGGATATTCCATATTTTTGAGTTAGAGAGTTAAAAAAGGAGGGTGGGTGAGAGGAACAGTTATGAGAGAAGTTAAAAAAACACTCCACTATCATTGACGGATTAACTTTTAAACTTGTTTTTAATGATTATTCACCATTTCCTGCATAATCTAAACTATTTATGTAGCCACTCAACTTGCTCTGTTGCGGTAATGTTGCATCAATAAATTTTTTCTTTAGTGCCTGAAATCTTTATATCTTAAGTTCGTGAAGTTCTCTAGGAAAAAATTGTAGGGGTACTAAAATTTGTACACAATAAAACATGTTTAGATTTTGAAACAATTACTTTCACATATAATTTATCTATTGATGTAATTTTATCTGGTAAAAATTTAAAACCAAAAGTCAACAAAAATTATAAAAAGGTCAATGAAATGAAGCTTAGTAACTCTTTTTATTACGAAAAAAAAGGGAAGAGGTATTTGAATTGAAATATTTCCTCAGGGTTATTTTTAAAGCGCAATGGTTTCTTTTAAAAAGTAATCTGTCAAAAAATGAGTAACTTTATAAAAAAAATAATCAAGTTTCTTTAGATTCTAGTCTAGATTTTGTTTTAATCACATAATTCAAAGATCAAGTTTTTCAAAATTTTTTAATTTTGTATACAAATTATTAATTTAGAGCAGGCCCTCTTAAACTTTTCACTCAGAACATTCTTTTTAGGTGGAAAAAAAAATGTGAGACCCCATTGTCTTTATAAATGTATCGTCTCAAACCTGCGGTTCAAAAATAAATTAAAAAAAAAGAAACGTTAATTAATGATAATTAAGAAAAATCTGTTAAAAATAAATAATTAGCGAATTTTAATTAGATATTTCAAGCCAAGATAATAACTAATTTATAATTAATTTTGCTTACGAATGTTGAAGAATTGGAAATATCTCCCAGAGTTTCTCAAGGCCCCTTTGGGCTCTTATTCAATATTTACGTTTATAAAGTTCTTACAAGGTACTTTAATAATTATTAAAATTTTAAAGAACTAACTCCTTTAAGATTTTTCCATCTAACCAGTAGAAATTTGATTTACTGAGAGATTAAAGAGTTATTTGGAATAGATATCAATAAAACCAAATCCATTGAACCACCTGACTATTTCGCATCATGCGAGATTTTATTTGTTAGATATTTTGGCATAATTGGATCTAGTTATGCAATCGGAAACCAACCCCAAATAACATACATAGAGATACTAGCCGCCTTGACTAGTAGCGTAGAGAAGGTAATTGGGTATTCCGAGTATTGATATGATTTTTATCGCCACCCGCTCCCGTCATCATCAGTGAATTAGCTTGTGCAAAAGCCCCCAGAATGGTATTTCTTCGCCCCTTCATCGTATTTGACTTTAAGCCTTTGCGGCGCAGAATGCCAGTTGATGGCACACCTAATTGCATTCGCTTCTTAAGCTTTCAATTCAACTATAAATGGAAAATAATAGGTTTAGAATAGGGCTAATAGTACTCCTTTTAGAATGTGTATAGCAGCCTTATGAAATTTCGTTTCGGAATAGGAATTATTAGAGATAAAGTTTGGGAAAATTCCTTAACTCAGAGATAAGAAATTTTTTCAGTTCTGGACATTTACAATTTTAGCAAATTAACTGGAAAATTTTCCTCCGATATTCTTGAAATTTTATTTCATGATTTTCTGTAAGATTCAACAATATTTTTTGACTGATCAAGGTGGCTGTATCTAAGTGGGTTCTCATATGAGGGGGTGACGATCCCCCCTCGGAATGAAGGAAGAAGAAGATCGGAAGTTTTTTTAAAAAAAGTTTTTGTAGATTTTGTAGTCTAGACAATAAACTAAACCCATTCACGATGTTTTTTCATCATATTTCAAAAAATGTAATGCCTTGTGTCGCAAAGGGTTAAAAAGTGACATAAAAGCATTAACGTTTTGTCACCATGCTCAGTGGCGTAGAAAGGTTAAATAGCACCACCAGGAGAATAACAAGTGTTTTTTTGTCCCAGGAAGGGGCTTAACAAGGCGCCTAGGATACTGTATTATTTTTACTTCCCCCCTCAACTATGGCTTCGAAACGTGGCACGAACTCAGTAATGCTCGACTCCATGGCACCCCTAAAGCTGGCATTCGAGCATCTATACTTCCCTTGCCCCCCCAGTCGCTACGTCACTGGTCTTTACCAGCTTGATGAGCCGGAATATTGACTATCCTGTCTGTTGAATTATTGAGTTTAGTTTTGTAAAATAGAAAAAACGTGTGAGGAAGCTGTGCATCTAACCAAGATGTCTATGGTATTTATAAAAATGACAGCGGAAAGTCTTTTCATGGAAAACAGTAGATTTTATTATTAATACTCATTTTGAAAATTCCATAAATAGACAACACAGACTGTATTCAATTCACACAGGCGAAAGATCTCGCTACTCTAAAAACTCGCGACTAAATAGTAGTGAGAAGCGTCTTGATGATTCGTGCTCACATCCTTATTATCGTTTATCGCTAGATTGTCGTTTCACCACAATGTCTATGATGCTTTAATTTTTCTTTTAACTTTAAAATTTAAGTTAAAAGAATTAACAAACTATGTTTTTTAACACGAGCAGAGTATGCTACGTCAGAAGTGGGTAAAAAAATCTTATCCACTAATACATTATTCTTCGTTGTAGGCTTTGTATTAGTTGAGAACCTTAACAGAGTTGCCCCCGCCCTACCTTGGCACTCGGGGTTTCTGAATGACAGTCGCTGCAATAGCTCGAGTACTGAGGCCGGAGTCCTATCCATCTACCACTGCCCGAACCCTCTCGAAGGAGGTACCTACTATCACCAGCCGAAGTTAACTCGACCCCCACTATTGTTACATCCCGAGGGGAAGCGAGAACCCACTTGTTTATCCGGCGGCTTCTCACCGTGAACTCGCGTTGCCCCTCCTCCCCCCCAGGAGGCCGCAGTGGCCTAGTGGTAAGGTCTCGGCTTCGGGGCAGGAGGGCTCTAGGTTCGAGACCCGATTCCACTGAAGATCCGTCGTGTATGGGGTCTGTTGCACGCTAAATCATACGTAGTGGCCAAACGTGTGGCGTGGAAGTTTGGAGAGGTGGGTGCCAGCTCAGGTGTCGTCCTCGTCATCTGACCGTGGTTCAAGATTACAAGGTCCGTCCCAAAATAGCCCCCTTGTTGCTTCAAAACGGGACGTTAATATAACTAAGAAAAAAAAAAAAAAACCCCCCCCCCCCCAGGGTACTGTATTAATTGAGAAAAAGATGTTCACAACAGAAATAATATATAGGATGCTACATTTTTCCAATTAAATTACTGCATTTAGTTATTGCAATTTGTTGTGTAATGAAATGAAGTCGTGCCAATTTTGCTTTGCAAAATGGCGTAGCTTGCAACTGTGAACTTGAAGTCCAAGCAATGCGAATTGGTTCCCGATTGCATAATTATATCCTATTAATGGATGAAACTGCTGATGTAAAAATCTCCCATGGATAATTATCTGCAGAAATAGGCACACATTCATTTTTATATTTAGCTATATTCTATAACGCATCGAGTTTTAAGAAATTTACGTTTCATTCACAAAATATCATAGCACGTTATTACTTCAAAATACCAGGTCTTTATAGGTGATTCAATAAATTGTAATTATATACAAAATGCCCCAAGAATTTCAGTAGGAAAAATGATTTTTTTTTCTCTGAAATCCGGAACCCGACTCCAATCATTGTAATAACCCGGTAAGGTATAATTTTATCGAAGCAAACACGGCCTTGGATGGGCCAGCGAAAGCTAATAAAGCAATTTGCATATGCTTTGAAGAAAAAGTCATTTCTAAGTAAAGCCCTAAACACACGTTTCGGGAAAACTGATAGCCCAGGGATAATAACTGCAGGGTAAACGGAGAATGTGAAAGCATACAGATAACTGAAAGAATTTGGAAGAAGTATGCAGAATTATCTATAAAATTCCATATTTTTTCCGAGAAGTATATTTTGAGGTCACTACGGAATATAATTATTATGGAATCTTTATTGATAGTCATATTACTTAAGTATGCATTATTTCTATAATCGTAGCTGAAAATTGTTCATTATATAGAATTTCTGAAAATAATTTTCATTGAATTCATTTTGAATCTTCTTGCCCTTATACCGCCCATTCTTAGACTTGGGGACTGGACTTAAGCTTAAAGGGAGAATTTACGGAATTCTTTGGCAAATAAATTTTTATTATTTGTTTAGGTATGGGTAGAATTGATATTACTCATAATCTGGGCATCAGTTTGGATCTTTTACCTTTCATTTTATTGAGTTGAAATATTTGTGTATTTCAACTTTAGTTGTTCTAGATTAGATGAATAAATTGTGAGAAACCTCTAGCTGATATAATTACTGAAAATGAGTTTATCTTCAAACCTATACATTTTAAAGGTATCACTTTATTAGAAAGTAACTGTCGCTTGATTTAGTCGGAAATATTACTTCATTTTTCAAAGCATCGCCTGCAAATTTTGCCTGTATTTTGATCGTGCTTCTGGAAAAATATAACATTGGTTATAGTGAACTTTTATAATTGCCTTTGTGGGGTTGATGAATACTTGTTTGGGGCAAGAATTAGCTGAAAAAGAGGATTTAATGATGTATGAGTAATTCTGCAGAAATAAACGATGCAAAACCTAGTCATTATCAATGTAAAACGATGGCGAAGAGCGTTCATAATGTGTAATACTAGGGTGCCACACAGTCAGATATTTCTTTAAATATGTACTTTATGCCCTTCACATTTATTATTAATGTAAATGAGGCGGTTGTATGACATTTAAGTTGGTTGAAAACCTATCATAATCTTAGGAATGTTAGATAAAAATGCTTTCAATTACGTATTTATTAATCGCATCTCTAATAATAATAAAAGGGGATGAGCGTCTATGTGTGTATGTATCTAGTGTCACTTTAAAGAACAGACCGTTATTCCTAAAGCTACTAAATTTGCACAGATATACTTTAGAAGGGTGAGAAAGTGCACATCGGAGCAAATTTTTCGAAATTTTAAGTAATCAGAAATTATCAGAAATTTTCAAGTTTTTCAGCAATTTCTTTGAAACATATTATTACACAAAAACTATATTCATACCATCCTAACTTTCAGAGTCTGTGAAATTTTTTCTTTGGTTTTTAACAAATTTTAAAAATTAATCAAAGTATAACATATTTTTCTTAATTTTAACGAAATTCAAACCAATTAAAATGTTCAATGTAATAATTCAATCGCATTTTTTCCAATTTTATGATGAAAATTACTACATTGCTAATTGGACATTAACTACAAAATTTCACTTTAACTTCACTTTTATTTCGTGTATGTATTATGGCAATATATGTATTATGTTAGTAATATGACTTTTACCTTTTATTATAAGCTGTTTAATTGTTCTTCTCAAATGTTTAAGTTTTGTTTCATTTCCTAATTTTTTTTCAAATTTTCCAATGCATCCGGTTGGTATATCAAAGGTCTTTCAGATCCAACTCACTGAAGTTTTAGATCTTTTTCATTTAAAATATTTTCTTTATTTTTATTGTATTGTTAAAATATTTCCTCACCCTGGCTTAAGATTCAGACTTTTAAAACATAGCACAACGTAATTTTCCCTTTAGATATACTTTCTATCTATTTTTAGCTTCGTTTGACTTCGCAGTATTTATAATTGAAGCAGTTCATTTTCCTCCTATTAGACATTACTAACAAGAAGTGTGATTTCGTCTTCATCGTTTCGTCTAGAACTTAATTCCACGTGTTTTTTTCCATTTTTAAAAATTAAGACACAAAAATCCATTTTATTTTTTGTATATTGTCTAAAAAGAAAAATTTTAATGAAATTTGTAAGTTTTTAACTTTGAAGAAATTATCGTTAAAATTTCACTTCAGAAGTTTCATGTCTAATTACTGCTGTTCCTTTCTATTATTATATTCATTTAATTTTTTTTATCGTTGTTTCAGTTTTGCTCTTTACTTTCTTAGTATAGTTAATTTATTTTTATTGTATCTATGAACAAGACCCTTTGAGATATTAATTAAATTATAAAACATATGCTGGATACTGTCGTGTCACACTCTCAAAATTATTAAATTAGTTTGTACTTTAACAATTAATTCACATGAAGTTTTAATTTATTTCAACGTAACTCTGCATTGCTAAATTTAACTACCACAAAAAGCCGTGTACTATTTTATTTCTTTATTCAAAATCCTAGTGTTAAGAAAACACAATTGAGAAATTCTCCCTCGTGTTGTGGAACTTTTCATCGCCCCCTTTTTTCCCCAACTGCCTTTACATTTTTGCACATGCGAATGTCTTGTGCCAGGCATCCACGTTTGACCATTAAAAACATCTGGATTCGAAAATCCCTTTTCCCACGAGAAGGTCTCTTTTAGCTAATAATTCAGCTGGTCAATTACTGGACGCATCCTGTTGACCATTTCCGACCCAGGTCCGTTCCCAAGTTTAATTGTCATTCGAACCCACGATTATTGTGAGAGGGTGTCGTTTTGAAGATATTTTTTTGGTCCTAGTGCTGTTTAGTGGGAGTGATTATAGAGCTATAAACAGACATCTGGTATGACCCCTGCGGTGAGTTTCCTGGCGCTTGACAAAGGATTTCCTTCAAGTGTCTTACCAGAAAATAAATCACATTAAATTGGCTCTGTTTGAGAAGGGAGTTTTTTTACCATTCGGGTTCAGGTGGATCCACCATTGGACAGACTTGTCATATGTAGGTGAAATTTTGACCAGTCACTGACCGTTTCGCTGAGGGGGGATTGTCTGGCTGTTATACACTTTTTTTGGCGATGAAAATTAACTGAAAAATAGGCTGACCTTTGGCGATTTCTTTTAAGGGGTTACTGTTGATGGGTTGAATGTGGTTTTTTGCAAAGGCTTGAAACATAGGTTTTTTTTGGCGAGATGAGGGAGCCAACGGCTGATTAAAAGGGGATGTTTTGGGGTTTTTAAAGAGGAGAGACAGAGGAAAAGAGAGAGACCAGGAGTCTAAATTGGGAGTTAGAGAAAATATGCGAAGGAGTTTTTGGACGGAGTCAGATTGAAACATGATGTTTTGGTATCTGAGTGGCAACCGGAATAAGAGCGTGTGCTAGCTCTTGTGAAGCCATCCCTTTTAATCCAATCACGTGCCGAGTTATGGTGAATGATGTTTCTTTCGACGATTAGTAAAAAGGCTGAACTTGTTTTGGGCTACTTTGACATGCGGGACAAATCTCGCTCCTTGCTTCGTTGCGGGATTAAAATTGAAGACTAATTTCGGAAGTTAGTTCCTCTCTGCAAAATCAGCTCAGTCTTGGGTTAAAGGCCGTGGAGCTTGATGTGCTGATGTCATGTGCCCCGAAATTCTCGCGTGTGCGAGCCAAACCAATGTATCATGAAGGTAAACCAGAGTCAGCGCTCTCCCTACAATCGAAATTTGCCATGCCTGGCGCATTATTTTAGTGCAGAACTCTTCAGTTCTTCGGCCACTAGATGCAGCCCCATCTAACATTGAACTTACATGTAAAGATGCTTGAAACTCCTGCAGCTATGAACCAACATTTTCCCCCAGCTTCTTCTGAATGCCTCCAACCCCCAGCCAAAATAAGTACTTTCTATGCCTTTGTGGGGTTTTTTTTAGCTTAAATTTTAACATAAGAAAGGGGATGTAATAGTTTAAATTTTGTGTTGCTCTGCTGCCAAAGTTAATTGTAAGGATTAAAAGTTAATTGTATTATTATTTTGCTTAGTTTTAATTGTAATATTAATAACTGAGTCAAATGGTATTTCATTGCTAAATTAAAAGTGGATTCTCCTCAATACTTAATTTATAAAAAATTTTTTGACGCCAAGATTTGAACTTAAATTACCTTGGTGAAAAAATTAAAATAGTAAAATTTCAATAAATTTAATTGTAATGTTTTGTTGCTGAACTCAATTAAAAGGTTCGAGAGTTAGCTTGAATATAATTGTCATTACTTTCCTTGGCTCTAAATTAAAATGGTAAAATTTCTAAGTAGCTTAATTTAACAGTAAGAATTGTATGTTTGCTTAAATGTAAGATATCAATAATCACATCGTTACTAAATTTAAATGGTAAAATTACATGGATTCTAAATTTAATTTTGAATGTTGATAATTAAAATTTAGACTTCATACTTAACGGATACTATCTTATAGTCTGATGGAATTTAGCAATAGGTTTTGATAAATTGGTTGTATTTTGCAAATGTGCAAATCAAGTTTATTTCATGTATGTTGTCAATTAGAAAGTTTGATTTGTATCTGAAAGAGTTAAAATGCTTGCTAACAATGCATCTTTGCCTCACTAAATTACATGAGTTGACAATTTTTGGCATTATTTTGATCACATGACAACTATCTGTTTACATTTATTAACACATTACTAATTGTTGAAAAGTTACGGAACAAGGATGAAATGTTTGTTTTTAATTGTTATTTGTCTATTGAGGTGGGGCCCTTAGAAATTTGAAATTTGATATTGCATTTTCATTACTCATTAATCAAGAGTCTTAAGTGTATGGTTTCCAGTATCAAATGATTAATAAAAGTTTAGACTTTGAAAACCTAAATAGGTGTATGTCATTTTTTATGCATGCTGAGTTTTGAAGTGTGTATCCATGAATCTGGTATTTCTTTTTTACTCTAAAATTGAACCTGGGTATTTTAAAAACACACAACGCAATGTACTAAAAATCTTAACAGGATTTAAATTCTAGTTTGAAGAAATGATTAATTGCTTGATACTAATTGCTTTTATAAGTACTACCATCATAGTAATTATTTAAAATAATTAACACCAAAATACACGCTTATATCAGCTGGATTTTGCGTTACGTCTTTAGAATGATTATGGAGATTTACGCGCTGCCTACTGCGCTACAGAGGCTTGAATTTTGCATCATTTCTGCTTTTACTTTAACGGTCTGATTTTAAGAGAGATCACAGACCTTTACTTAGGAGAGCTCATCAGCACAAGAAACAGAACAGCCACGAGGCTCCTAATATTTCGCGGGTTAAATGTCCATCTAAATCTGAAATTTTAAATAAAGAGCAAGATCAGCACGAGAGATTTAATAGATATAAAAACAGCCAATACTTCTACCAAGCAAGATGATCCCTGAAGATAGCTAGCACATCAATAAACACAAAAATATGGTTTTTATTTTAAACTAGAAAATCACCCCGTCATGGTATGATGGGTGCAAATTGCCTCTTCATTCGAGAGATTTCTCGTCAAATTTGACGTGTTTAAATAAATATATATGCGAGAGAAATGTTTAACATTGATTGAAAACAAATAAAATTAACATATGTTGAGGACAGGAAATATTTTTATTTACATATTTCTTTATTCAAAAAACCTCTTGGTAAACGACATTCCGTGTGAAGTATTTTTCGTTGTTTAATAATTTTATTATAATCCAATAACCATGAAATTCTCAGCTTGTCAAACGTAAGTTAAAAGTTAAAATTTCAAAGGAATTCTTTTTCGAAATTCTAATCAAAACAAAGCACTTCTCTGCTTCTCAAACGTTGCAAAAAATATTATCAAATTATATCATCACGATTGCAATAAATAATCAGATGCATCGTAGCGCCCAAACTATATCACGCGCATGATGTACCACTGACGTGATTTACTATCAAAAAACGGAAATTAATTTGAAATATAATTTAATATAATTTAAAATTTCTCGAGAACTATTGATCATAGCGAGATACATTTTATATCAATCGATAGAAAATTTTATTTCACTATTTTAGAGCTATTAAATTTGAAATTAAAACGACAATTACTCTTTTAAATTTAAAATTACTGAAATTTAGGTTCTCTAACAATGAAATATTGCTGTTTGACGTCTCGCAGTGCTATGGCGCGAGTTTTATTGTTTGGGATGTCAGAGTGTTACCGAGAGACAGATCTGGCTTATTATATTAGTAATTTTCATAACAAAAGGTTTGAAACACTCTATGTATTCATGGTGTACGTCTTAAGTCGTTTACGTACCCCAAATGGCTCCATATGTTTTCGATTAAGAATGTTATGTTTCGATCTGATATTCGAGTTATCATTTGCTACTCCTCAATTTAATCCACTGCTAAACAAAAACAAACCCGAATTCTGCATGTATCGCCAGACCTAAAAACGTACATTGAATTCACTTAAGAAAACTACACATTCTGGTTGGCACGACAGATGACATATTAATCATTCGTTCTACATTTCCATTTGCAACAAAATATCGTTAATATATAACTAAAAAGACTTCTACAAACCTTCACGGATCGTTTTATAACAGTCTTATAATGATCCAGAAGCATTTAAACCGTTTCTTATGATCATTTCTGAAGCAAGTAATGGATTACTGCGTTTTATTTACATAGGCACTCACACAATCAAAATCAAGACATCTAAGACACCTACCTAATAATCAATCCCGTCTCCACCTCTTTCGACTAAACTGAATTAATGAAAAAGAACTACGACAAAAAAAGTATCGATAGCATGCGATATTTGCTCACGATACCTCGTTAGGAGTACATAAGCATTACCAAACGATTTTGTTTCTATCACAAACATCGTTTGTTCGGTAGGTGCTTAGGCACAGACCTATGTAAACGATTTTTGTTCATTGACCTTTCGTGGTAGAGTTTTTTTCCCCGCTCAGGAATTCCGAATGACAGCCATAAAAATAGGGAACCGATGTCGAAGAGTTTTTATTCTGTCTAATCTGCTTGTAAAATAAAACTTTACGTTGGCGCTAGGAATGTGTCATTTGGCTGGGGATTAGGAAGCGTGATTTTGCAGCCCCAGCGTGTTTCAATTAATCGTCCGAAAGCACGAAAATGCTCGCTTAGGAGGGTGTTTTCCCGACCGGGTGATATTTGTGTCAATGGACCGTGCTTAAAATTGCGTACAAATTGCTAGTCAGTGACCGCATCAAGGCTCAAGAACAGAAAAAATATCGCGTCCCACCAAAAAAAAGGGATAATACGCAATCATTTAACAGTGGTGGTTAGGAGCATCGTAAAAACGAGGCAGATTCAAAAGCATTTGCGATTTAAAAAAGCTTTCTATTTTAATCAGGGAGAGTAACCTTTCATGACATCAAAATGAACATTTTATAACTGCGACTCCTAGTTAACTGGTCGTTAATTACAGAAAAATAACCAGAAATAAATTTAATTTTTTAAGTTGGAAAGAAAATGTTGGTTATAAATTAAAGTCAAGGCCAATGCTTCTTAATCTTCCATGCTGTAAGTTCTTCCCAGAAAAATGCTAGATAATTGTAGCAGGAGGAAATTGTATATAATTTCATTCCACCCAAGAGAACTAAATTAAACTATGTTCGGTCAGTAACTTAGAAAGAATGAGAATGAACTTATTGCTTCCGAAATACATTAGAGCAATTCGGCCTTCAAGTAAATTTTTAAGAAGTATTCACTGACACATCTGTTACACACTTGGTCCAGCGTATCTGCTTTTCTTATACCTCGTATATGAAGATAATTTTCGATCCACCTTCTAAAATTATCTCTACCTTCTAAAAAGCGTTTGTTGATGAATGGAGATCTCGAAGCTTTGATTTTTGATTTTAAAACTGGGGAATAAAAAATAGTCCTATGGGGCTAGGTTTGGGCTATATGGAGAGAGGAGCACAGATTCTATTCCTACAAATTCTAATGGAAAACAAGGACGCAAACATAAACGCATGCATTATTGGAATGCAAGCGTTAACCAGATGCATGCACTTATGACTTAGATCTGGTTAACGCTTACATTCCGATTATGAACCACAGTTTCGGTGGATATGTTCAATTAGGGTTCTCACTACCAATCAGTGACAGCTGTATGCCCAGGGACAGTATATGCTTGTAGAAAATTTTTGAAAACGAAAGTAAAATTTTAAAATTGGATGGTACTCATCATAAACAAAATCATCTTTCGTTGGCAAGCAACACTTCATTTATTTGTGCTTTATTCCAACTAAATTTACTGCCGTATGTATTTACAATTTTTTCTCCCAAGCAGACAATATCCGAGCTATTTGCGAAGCTTCATTTCTCTGCGATGCATCATGTTCATCCATAAAAATAAATTAATTCTCATTTTTTTTACTGACTCTCGTACGTACTTGCATTAAATTTCCTATTCATAAAGAACACATATTTCTTAAATACAGAAAAATAACCGACAGATATTTGGTGAAACCTAGTGAAATTTGGTGTGTGAAGAAAAGGAAAGAAAGGGAAAAAAGAATTACAATAATTTTTCCTTTCTATTTAAAGTATTACAATCGTAAAAAAGTTCGACCTCGCGATTATAAAGAATCTCCACGTTTCAAAATGCCGAAGTCCAGAGAAAAAAAAACCCAACCATTTTTAGAATTAAGTTTATTTGGCTGTCTGTCTCTGAGAAGAATATTTAAAAAAGTGAACGGGCTAGACCAGAGGTTCCCAATCTGGGGTACACGTATCCCTAGGGGTACTCGAAGGACCAGTTGGGGGTTCGCGAGCTCAAAGTCACTAATGGTGAACACAAGAAAACATAAGCGATTAAAAATGTTACAAAATTTTTTTCCCCAAGTTCGTGTAAAATGTTTTGTTTTCCCAAGTTCATGCAAAAAGTAAAAATGAAAGTTATTTAAGTTCTAAACCTACCCTCAAAATAAGAAAAAAAACGACAGCAGAAGGAAGTGTAATTTTTAGATATCCTTATAAGTTAACGCGAAGTTATTACAATACTTATTTCATCTGTTATGAAATAAAATGTAAAATCAAAAATCAGTCCTGCAAGTGTTATAAATTCCAGTCATTTGACTTGAGCTTACCTAAGCCCTATTGATAAAAACTTCTTTGCATAGACGGATGGTTGGAGGGAGGGATACGACAGTAGGGGGTACGCGAAAATAAAAAGACTAATCAAGGGGTAGGCAAGGGAAAAGAAGGTTGGGAACCATTGGTCTAGACGAATGAAATTTGGTATATAGTCTTTACATGTAAATTGTAGATTTGTATCAAACTTCGGACGAAATTCGTCAACAGGTACTATTTCAAAACGTGCATTCAGATGTCTTCACTTTGCTACGGAGATAAACACAAAACATACCATATTGTGGAAGTATACAAGAAAGTCAGGGGAGAACACGAGTCAAGAGGAAAGTGTAAATTTTCAATATAGGTGAATGGTAATAGCAAGAAAATATGAAAAAATTCAAGGAAGCAATAATTTTGAACATTCCAGACGCATTAATAATAGCTTCAAAACAATGATCATCATAATTTTCGCCAGAATTTTCTTCTCTTCAAACACAAGCACCATGAAACATTTCACGAAAATATATCTGAACTGATCTGAAGCAGTAAAAATTGTTTGAATTAGTTTTATTAAAAATATATCTTTTTGAGATATTTCGAAACAGGAAAGATTTGCATTTATATTAAAACTATTTTATATATCTTCATAATTTTATTTCTTGTGTGTATAAATCGACTAAAACGTAACCAAATGATACCAACGTCTGAATCACTCAATTCAAAACCTGGAATCTCTTAAGTGTTTCTAATCACTTAGTAAGGTCAGGTGCGCTTCCGTCGATAGCAACTACATCGCGGAGTAATCGTGATGCATGATTGGCTGTCTGCCGGGTATTAGATATCAGAATATCATCAATTTAACAGGTGACCAACATTACGTGACTCGTTCATTTGAAAAAAATATAGTATTATGGAACTGAGAGCAGTAACCGTGGGGTTGCAGTTCATTTAAGTACACTGATGGTACGGTGAAGTGGATGCTAGAGAATTTTAATGAGGAACTGATTGTGAAAAGCAATTTTACAAACATGTTTTTAAATTAAATAATTGCATTATAGTATTATAATAAATTGTTTTCATTATTTGATAGAGGCAAAATGTAGCTGTTAGAAAACATTATCATTAGTCAAATTTAATATTAGTAATTTTCTTCTTAAGATTAAAACTGTACGCTAAGAGCGTAAACAAATTTTCGTCTATGAAAAATTGTTATTTCCCTGTAGCTGCAAACAACCCAAACTAAACGTTTGAATAAAGGTATGTTATATGTAATAAATTTAGAAATTAAATTATAATGGGGGTCATTTTAAAATATAACGAGCATAGGGTTAACAAAATAATGATAACGATAAGAACGATTATCTCTATTAATAATAAAAGTCTCTATCTCTATTAATAATAAAGTATTATGTCTATTTGTATGTGTGTGTAAACATATTTTGTAAGGCGGCAAATGTGTACCTCAGAGTTATTATTATTATTTTTTTAAAATTTCGATTAATTAAAAATCAAGGTAAATTTTGGTCTTCTTATGGCATAAGAATAATTTTTACGTCATTTTAAAACCCCCCCAAAAAATCTTTTCACTAATACTAATTTAATAGTTGTGCAATTTTTGCTCCCTAACTTTAGCGAATTAAATTATTTTTTTATTCACTAAAATTCAGGAACATATGATTCGTAGCAGTACTTTTAATTTTGAAATGAAAATCAAATATATGTCATTCTTTCATCAAGTTTTTTAATCGCATTTTTCCTGGATTAAAAATAATATCAAAATTATCCTCAGTCTGCATACTGATTTAAAAACAAACTACCTTTTAACGATGCGTTTTTTTATTACTATGATATTATGTCTCTAATTTTAAAAACTTTTAAAAATCAAATCTTAAATATGTTTTGATATGTCACCTTATTTTGTTGTAATAATATGGAGTACATTTTGTAATCTAATTTTTTTCATCATTTTAAATTAAAGAATACAACTTTTGTTTATTCGGGTTTTCTTTGACAAATAGGTGTTAATCGGTTTTGTCGGCCTTGACATTTTGAATGAAAAGAAAATTTCACTCAATATAGCACTTAGCTATTTTTCATTATTTCAAATTAAAATATGAAATTTTAATACTATTTATATAATTGGCGAACCAACTTTTCGCAGAAGGCTACTGATTTAAAATATTTTTCCTTAAGCAATGTAAAAGTTATCTTGAATAAGCGAACACCATAGATTTGAAAGTTTTTAAAAATAGTTGAACAATTCTCAGTTTGTGATACATACGAAAAAAAAAAAGAATAGTGATGAATGACTGTATTTATAACGATTATACGGAGCCACGCTGTGATGTTTAAGGCTATAGTGCTTTGCTCATTCAAAGCAACTTTTGCGCTGAAGAAACACATTTGTCACCACGATAAGGAAATAAACATCGTAATCAAAAATAAATATTATTTTCTGGGAACTGTACAGTATGTCTTTAAAAGAGGGCTAATGTGTTGTTTCAGAGAAAGACAGAGTAAAGCCAAAGTGAAACTTTACAACGAGTAAAGTATTCAGATTTTCTGAACTTTAATCCGGGACGATCCAGAATCCGGGATACTGGTCAGAAAGGGGAAGGTGACATTGGGACGAAATCTAATAAAATACATTTGAAGACAATAAAATAATTAATTAGAAATTTTCTAAAAGGCAAGAAGAGTAAAGAAACATAAATAAAATGTCTTTCTATTACTTTAGTTGCTATTTTGCTTATTAATTCAAACGCGGGGCTTTTTCTTCAATCCAGGGCCATTTGCTAAGAGATATAAATTGTAACCAGCGGGAGTGTTCTCCCCTAAACTTTCTCGTATACTTCCCCCAAAAGGTGCCGTTTCTCCTTCCCCCGAGTGGCTAAAAAAATTCGAACCTACTGTTATCCAGAATCCAATGACTATCAGAAGGTTTTTCATTATAGCGATTGAAAAATATCTAGGTAAAGAATTCAAAGAGATGCATACCGATTAAAACGCATCTATCGCACACTGCTAGGTTTCACTCTTGTCGTCTCAAGGACAAACTGACGTAATCGTTCCTTTCGCGAGCACAGACGATTGCTTCCGTACGCATGCGCGTGGAGATAGCGGATTGGTTTCAATGGTAAATTATACACACCGACAGACAGTCAACCCTTTGACGGATTTGGCCCAAACTTTTGTACGGACCTACATTCATGACGACAAAACTGTGTACCAAATTTTATCCATCTAGCTATTCAAGTTTTTGAGTTATAGTGTTCACATGACTTCGGACATACAGACAGACTTCCCGTTGACGGATTTTGTCCAAAATTTGATAGAAACCTACAAATTATGTTTAAAGACCACATACCAAATTTCATCCCCGTAGCTCTCATAGTTTTCGAGTTATCGTGTTAACAGACACACAGACATAATTCCAAAATTGTGTTTTTCGGACTCAGGGAGGTCTAAAACGTGGAGATTCGTCAAAATCTCGAGTTCGAATTTTTTGACGATTACAATACTTTCTCTTTGTATACTTCGTATACGAGAAAGTAAAAAATCATCTCCTGGATAATTCGAAACTTCTGGTCTTTTTACTTTCTCATTGCATACTTGTAAAAATTATATCTCCTAAACCCTTTGGCTTAGATAAATAAAAATTGGTATGATGATTGCTAAGATTAATTATAGATCTGTGCTCAAATTTCGTTTCAATCCGTTGAAAAAAAGGTGTTCAAATTGCATATTTGGTTCAAAATGCACATTGCGACTGTGTGTTGGGGAGCGTTTCGCTTATTTTACTCAAGTTAGTATAGTTGGCATTTGACCTTGGCGGTCTACGTAATTGTAGCTTCGGAAATTATGGCAACCCCTGATTCGAAAGTTCGTTCTGACATTCTCCAGATGGAAGGTATGGTGAAATTTTGCGTGATATCTGTAATAAGATTTCGTATTCAAAAACATTAAATAAAGTTGTGGTACCTCAGCGCGCTTAAAAATTGAGAACATACGCAATTCTTTTTGCAAAATATTAAGTTTCAGGAATTCATGAATTTGATATGTTTCATTGTAAATCACCATTCACAATTTTTTTCTCAAAATAACCAGGCCTTGGGTAAATACCCCAAGAATATTTACCTATCTGGGTGTTTACCCACTCCACATTACTGGTCGTATGCGAGAAAATTTCGGGGAGGCCAATCCCGCTGGTTTCGTATATCAGAAGTTGGGATGGAGAATTCTACAAGCTTGTTCGTCCGGAAAATTGGCAATCCTGTCTGTTAAATTACAGATACGGTAATGATAACTACTTAAAATTTACCCTTTATTACTTGATAAGATTGAAAAATATCAATTTAATGAAGATTGAAATTTATGCGGAAATTAGTTACCTATTTCTAAGCACGCTTTCAAAATGAAAGCATCTAAATATTAACCGTTTTTATCGATAATATCAACTGTTTTTTTGTTGTTTTGTTTCCGTTAAATAGCGACACATGATCAAATTTAACAACAAAAAGTTAACAGATTAGCAAAGTTGCAAAATATCTAAGTCATCATATACATATCACATGAAAGAATAATATGATTTCTTGGAAACAGAACGAAATAATCTGGAAATAAAACTAAATTTCCAAAAATGCTATCAAGTAAAATATTTTCAAAAGTTTCAAAAAAGGACTAAACGTCCAATATTAAATTTCGTAAAGTGTAAAATTTTTTGTCATGGTTTACAATTATAATGTCTAATAAGACAAATTATAATAATTACGAAATAAAAATGACAAGAAAATTCTGCTATTAGAAAACAAACCAAAAAACCTATGTTAGTTATAAAAGTATTAATTTGAAGCTGGCAAGAAATAACATTTCACTGAAGAAAACTTATCAAGTGAAGTAAAGATATTTTCATTAAAAAATGTTTTTAAAAATGTATAAATTCCATCAGCAGGAAGTTCAAAATCTGGTATTGAGTTAATGTTTAAAAGAAGGCAAACTGTATTAATCACAGCTTTAACAAGAAAAAATATCATGAAATGATTTGATTGAATAATATTTAATTTATTGAATAATATTTAATAATTAATTTGATAAACAATGAAATCAGATTTAATTTTATTATAATAATAAAAAGTTTTGTAGCGAATCGTATGAAAAAATATTTTAAAAAATTGTTAAAATTAAAGAAAAAATCCATTGCACGACGTTAGTATAATTAAAAAGATAATTTTTCGAACTTTAAAACGCGGTCTAAAAGTTATTTTTAGGCAATAATATTTTCGGAAGTTTCGCTAACATTTGGATAATTTTTAATTATTTAAAATTATAGCTAAAAGTAAAAAAAGCCTCTGCAAAATCGCTCGCACGCACGCGCGCGCGCTCACATATTAATCAGAGAGATGATTAACTAACTTTTCAGATTTAACTAATTTTTAAGAAATTAAACCAAACCAATATTCTTTTAGTATGTGTTATTTACTTATAAGTAAAATCCATCTATCCTTTTATTCAAATTCGGGAAATTTTTTCAATCCGAGTACTGTCTCGTACTGTACTTCGGTACTGTCTCGTCTACACCGAACTCTCTGGTCAGATTAGATCTAGACATAAAACTGTCTTGTTTGTCTGCCCGCCCCTATCTCTCCTCCACAGAGTAGGGCATCATTTGCATCCATGCTTGACCCTGCCAAAAAAGTTTCTGCTCCGAAAAGGAAGAAAAACACTTTCACGGATAATGCTTTATAGTTAGCGGCAAAACCATCAGGACGGACTATTATTTACCAATCCAGAACATAATGATACATGGACCTAACACCCTTTAGGAACATTTTCAATTATTGGTATGCCTCTTGTTTAAAGAAAGCCTGCGTTTTTCAACAGGCCATAAGAATTAATTCTTGCTAATGTATGACATCTATAAAAGTACCACAAAATTGTTACAATTAGTTCTGGATCATTCATGGAACTAACAATTTCAAACCTCAAATATACTACCTCCTCACCTTTAACAGGAACTAAAAATGATATTGAGGTGCATTAGAAATCATTGACAAGGTGTTATGAAATATTAACACCAACTGAATATATCATTTTCCTAAACCGCGATACACACCCTAGTTAGCATACGGTAATGATGGTAATTTTCCATGACGTAAAGATGCGTCTTTCGAACGATTCATATGCAGTTCTCGCCTTACTTAAACACTTTTCCCCAACATGTATTTATGAATATAGCTATCAAATAGCACTCCGAGACGTGTCCGAGTATAAATTGATTTCGCTCGTAATATTCTTTTTAGGAACATAACCTCTGAAAGATTTAAGTGCTAGAAGAGCAATGACATTTCAATGCTTTGGAAATGAACTGTAGAAAATAGACGCTAAATGCTAATGCTGCTTCGTATAAATTTTTGGAAATTTCATGTGTCTGTCTTTTCATGAATGGAGTTATGCCGTATATCAGCTGGTTTAAAGTAAATAAAAACTAAATCTTTTCGGAAATATGATAGTTTGAAAAGAGTATTTAAGAATGAGTTGAATATCTATTAGCACTCAATAATATCTCTAATACGCAATCATTGACTTATAAAAGTCAATGTTTGCGTGTGTATGTGTGTGTGAGATGTCCAAACGAGTCTATCGCACTTACAGCCATGAAATTTGGCACACAGGTAGTCGTAATGGTGACTCAATGGGCCTCGAAGCCAGAATTTTAAAATTTAATCTAGAAATTTTTTTATTTAATGTTTTGTGTTGTTTTGGATAATTTTTGGCACGTTTACGGTTATAGTATCTTTTCTAATGATCGTTGAAGAACAATCAATGCGCCATCGGATAGAACAAACGATTTTCGTTCTAATGAAGTTTTTTTGAATTTGCAACATAATTTACTGAATTTTGAGAAATTTTTAAATAATAGTCACTTTTCATTTATATTTTTAACTTTCAATTCTTATTTTCTTGCATCCGACGTTCTAATAACGCTATTATTTTCAATTTTTTAAGATGTAAACCGGAATATTTATTCCTGTTTTAAAACAAGAATGGTAAAAATATCTTTCTTTCTCCGATTATCTATGAATTTTTTTATTGATCAGTTCAAAATATTTTCTTTCGCATATCCGAATCGACGGAGCTTTCGTTCGACCCAAAGTTACTCTCAGTTCCCAGAATGCATTTATACCATCCGATTGATTATATGTAGGATATTACCCATAAAGAACAATTTAACCACTGCGTAAATTAGATTGTAAGAGCTAGATTAATTATTTTTTGCGATAGATGGAGCCAGAGATATTCTCAGGACACGTCACCAGCAGCGCCCTTTTTTTTCCTAACAAAACCAGCTTGCACCCTCAGAGCAGCGCACCGCAGGCGGCAGACAAGCTCGTAACTCTCTTTCTCATCATGTAAGTCAGATCAGTTTTGGCGCAGTTAAGTCGCCCGATCTTCACGTTGTGGTAATTATGTCCCGTCTAACTTTCCTTATGGCTCTATATCTCTAATACCGTAATTATTCTTAACCATTAACATCTATCCCAAGTTGATCTAGCTGATAAATAATTTTGACTTCATGTAAATTGGAAAATATCTCGTTAATTTTCTGTGTACATATCTCACCCCTGTAATTTCTCCCTTTAGTATTTAAATAAATGTTTTTGTATTTAACTTGAAGTTTCCTCGTTTATTTTATGTAATATTTTGTGTTTTAAATTTAATATGATAAAACCCCTTAAATCCCCTAGACATAATTCGGATCTATTTACCCCTTAAAGGTAACCCTTCTGTGGGCATTTTGTTTAATTGGACGGAATCCCATATATATATGTAATAATCTCACTTAATTTTATATATTTTAAAATCTTAATGTATTCCAAAATCACTTTTCTAAAACTCCAGTTTCGTTCCTTTCCCGCGGTGGAGGTATATTAAATCTCTCATTTTGGCATATTTATTACCAAAAGAATATTTTAATCGTTTCCACGCGCATACAACTTGCGAAATCGGCGACTTATTGCCGCCATGCATTTTCCCTAAACACTTACGTAATATACTAAAAATAGTTATTATTCCCTTCACTTTGATCACATGTCTATCTGTTAAATCCCTACCTGAGAAAAAGCAGGGATCTTCTGTTCACTTTGGGCTTAAAACTTAAACGAAGACGTACGTACATTTCGTCACTCTCCCATAATAAAATGAAAATTAGAATTTAACTCGGCCTGTTTAATCATTTAACGACTACAATTACGAATACATTTCATATATATATACTAGTAGTCCATTGCAATTAAACCGAAAAATGGCAAATAGGGAAAAAAATTTATATAGTTTTGAAACTTCGGTCAAATACTTCTTTGACCTCAAAGATATCAGAACCGAAAAGTTTCCACTTCTCCGGGGGGATCTTCCGCCCCTAGGGGGAAAAACTGAAGTGAAGTGAAGTTTTAGGTCAGTTTTTCCTAGATTTCTTCAACCTTACACATTCATTGTTAGAAATGGTATTGTAGAAAGTTGTAGAACATAAAATTCTGCGTCGAATGAGTACCAACACTATATATTTTGTTGCAGTAGTACGATTACAAACTCTTATCAAAGTTGCGATGAGTTTTCAATTTTCAAAAAAAAAAAAAATCATTATTCTTACAAAAGACGACGCATACAATCAAATATTCTATCTAAATAAAGTTTGTATGTATAAGTATTCACTTTTGTAAGCACATGCATAGGTCAGAGCACCAATATCAGAGCGCTAGTGTGGTGTGGACGTTAGGAGAGAGAGCTACAACTAGTCCATTGCAATGAGACCTAAAAACGACAAATAGGAGAAAATTTTATAAAGTTTTGAAACTTTGGTCAAATACTCTTCTGACATCAAGGAAACGGAAACCGTAAAGTTTCCATCCCTGAGGGGGGAACTTCCCCCCAACCCCCCTCGAACTTGCAATACCACCAAAGCACAAAATGATCGTAACTAGCTTATAAAACAATAATTAACATTGCTTATTTTTTTAACTGCAATAAATTATTTTCATAAATATTCTAATTATATGTAGCCTCTTGCTGGCCATGTTTCATAATATCTTTGATATAGTTCCAGAGCGACCAGTTGGTAACACTGACAACCTTTACTTCGTTCTTGATGGAGGCTCTCTTATTTATCGTGTAGTATGGCCAAAGCAAGAGACTTTCGGTGATGTTTACACCACATATAGGTCTTATATGAAGAGGCATTACGGCGATGAAGTTACAGTTGTTTCTGACGGATATACCGAAAGCAGTGTTAACACAAAGGTTATTGAACGCCAAAGGCGAAGGATAAAGCGTACCTCAAGAGAAATAATTTTTAAAGAAAGCACAGTTCTCCTTGACCCTCAGAGACAATTTCTAAGTAATCTTGCAAATAAGGAGTTTTTCATTTCACAAACTCGCTAACCACATGGAGAACGTAAGCATATGCACGTTTGTGGCAACAGATGATGCTGATGTACATATTGTGAAGACCGGTATAGAGATATATGAGAAGATTAAGAAACAAGTTTATGCAATTGGCCAAGATGTTGATATTCTTGTTTTACTTACTGCTCTTACTCCAGACTATATAGATATTCTCATGTTGAAAGAGGGTAAGGGTAAAGTCAAAGATAGGTTCTATAGCTCTAAAGATCTGCAGAATTCTAATCTTGTGATCGAATGCCAAAAAATCCATTATCTTCGTTCATGCGATTAGTGGTTGTGACACAACCTTAGGGTTCTATGGAATGGGAAAACTACAAGCAGTGCAATTGTTCAACCTCAGTAAATACCTGCAAGATATCTCTGAGATCTTTAATAATCCTAAATCAACTTACACTGAGATTGAAAAAGGAGGAGAGAGGTTCATCATCGCATTGTACAGCAACACGAAGAAAAAGGAAATTAGCCTGAATAAGATGAGCAATTGCACTGCTTATAGTTTTCCCTTTCTATAGAACCTTGAAGTTGTGTCACAACCACTAATCGCATGAACGAAGAGAATGGATTTTTTTTGCATTCGATCGCAAGATTAGAATTCTGCATTTCTTTAGAGCTAGAGAACCTATCTTTGACTTTACCCTTACCCTCTTTCAACATGAGAATATCTATATAGATTGGAGTAAGACCAGTAAGTAAAACAAGAATATCAACATCTTGGCCAATTACAACAATTTGTTTTTTAATCTTCTTGTATGTCTCTATAGTGGTCTTCACAATATGTACATCAGCATCATCTGTTGATACAAACGTGCATATGCCTACATTCTCCAAGTGGCTAGCGAGTTTGAGAAATGAAAAACTCCTTCTTTGCAAGATTGATTAGAAATTGTCTCTGAGGGTCAAGGAGAACTGTGCTTTCATTAAAAATTATTCCTCTTGAGGTACGATTCATCCTTCGCCTTTGGCGTTCAATAACCTTTGTGTTAACACTGCTTTCGGTATATCCGTCAGAAACAACTGTAACTTCATCGCCGTAATGCCTCTTCATATAAGACCTATATGTGGTGTAAACATCACCGAAAGTCTCTTGCTTTGGCCATACTACACGATAAATAAGAGAGCCTCCATCAAGAACGAAGTAAAGGTTGTCAGTGTTACCAACTGGTCGCTCTGGAACTATATCAAAGATATTATGAAACATGGCCAGCAAGAGGCTACATATAATTAGAATATTTATGAAAATAATTTATTGCAGTTAAAAAATAAGCAATGTTAATTATTGTTTTATAAGCTGGTTACGATCATTTTGTGCTTTGATGGTATTGCAAGTTCGAGGGGGGTTGGGGGGAAGTTCCCCCCTCAGGGATGGAAACTTTACGGTTTCCGTTTCCTTGATGTCAGAAGAGTATTTGACCAAAGTTTCAAAACTTTATAAAATTTTCTCCTATTTGTCGTTTTTAGGTCTCATTGCAATGGACTAGTTGTAGCTCTCTCTCCTAACGTCCACACCACACTAGCGCTCTGGTATTGGTGCTCTGACATATGCATGTGCTTACAAAAGTGAATACTTATACATACAAACTTTATTTCGATAGAATATTTGATTGTATGCGTCGTCTTTTGTAAGAATAATGATTTTTTTTTTGAAAATTGAAAAATCATTGCAACTTTGATAAGAGTTTGTAATCGTACTACTGCAACAAAATATATAGTGTTGGTACTCATTCGACGCAGAATTTTATGCTCTTCAACTTTCTTCAATACCATTTCTAACATTGAATGTGTATGGTTGAAGAAATCTAGGAAAAACTGACCTAACAGTCCACTTCACATCAGTTTTTCCCCCCTAGGGGCGGAAAAAAAAGCGCCGATAGTTAATTTTTTTTTATAAATTATTAATTATTTGTTATATAGAAACTTAAAATTTTCAGTATTTTAACAAATACTGAAATATAAGAAAGGTTTTAATGAATATTTTGAAACAATTAATTAAATAGTTAATTTTTTATTAACTGAAAGCATGGAAATAAACCAAATCAATAGATGTTCCTAATATAAATTGTTTATCGTCGTTGTGAATCGTCTACTTTTAAAATTTTCTTTTAGTGTTCTTCCAGAATTCTGCTAATGTATTATGGCAGCAGTTCTTCGTATTATTCTTGTTCTTCAATAATAAAAAAAATATTGGAGCAAATTGTGTATAAAAATAACTTTGAAAAATTTGTAAAAAGAGAGAAACAAATTGTACGGAAATGAAATTTGTGTCACTAATAAGCTAATTTTTTGAAATTCAATAAGGTGTAAAATTAGTTTCGCCAAATTTTAAAAAAAATTTTATCAACTGAAATTTTAACTAACTTTTGGGCTTTGAAAAGTTGACAGTGATCTCTCTCTCTTGCCTTAAATAATAAGTGTGCAAAGTTTGGTTGGAATCGGTTCGGTGGTTTAAGAGGGTATGTGGAACATACACACACATACATAGTCAAAATGTCTTTTATTTATATAAAGACCTCGCCGTCGTTTCTAAACCAAGTTTACAAATTCATAAAATTATATCAAAGTAACACAAAATGCGAGGTACTTCCTTGAAAGTCTTAATAACACCAAAATAAGTCTTGAAAATTAAAAATATTTTTGTAATGTAAATTTATGATTTTTTTAGTTTGAGGTATAATGTTTAAGCCAATTCCACACTTAGGCATGCTACTGGGCGTTTCGATAATGAATGGTAAAAACATACTGTATCAGCCATTGAATAATAAATTTTGAAAAAATTATTAAAATTAAAGAAAAAATTCCACGAAAATAATAAATAAAGAAATATTTTACAAAATAAGCAGAAATATCGGAAAAATAAAGGCAGAGTAGTTAAAAGTCTCACCGTTGCCTAGCAACGGAGAATCTATAAATTTCATTCAAAATCGTCTGCTTCAATTCAATCATTTAATTAATTAAATTTTGAAAGATTAATAAAAATTGAAGAAAAAATTGCACAACATTGAAATTGCTATCATTGTAAAGGTAAAATTTTGAACTTTAAGATGGTATAAAAACAATTTTTGTGAAACAATTTGCTGCAAAGTTACTGCGGAAAAACGGTTTCGGTTAATTTTTAATTAACTGACTGTTTAATTAACTTTTGGATCTTGTAAAGTTCATAAGTGTCTTCCTCTTGTCTTAAATAATTAGTGTGCAAAATTTGGTTGAAAACAATCCATTGATTTAGGAGGAGATGTGGAACATAGCCACATATCCACCAACATAGCCACAACGACTTTTATTTATATTAAGATACTAGCTGATATGTCCGGCGTAGCTCGGGATAAAAATATTTTCCAATTTCCAAGTACTTATAACACTTTCAATTTACTAAAAGTGTTTTCCGCCGAAGCGTCTTTCGTTGATTTTCGTTAATCAACTGACCCTTTGGACCAGCAGTGAAGCACCCTTATTCTTTTTCTCTCCTTAGTTTGAACCAACTGGCAAAAGTCTCATAGTCCTTCGTACTTCATTTTCCCTTCCCCATCATTGCTACGGCAACAGCAGGAACTCTTTCATATCTTTTATTTTTTGCTATTATCCGGACTACAATTCTCTTCTCTATAGTGTTTTTGTCAATGACCGGAAAAAAACACATAGTGTTCTTTCTTTTTCTTCTTAGGCCCTCTCCCTCCGGTAGGAAGTGGGCTCAACAATCTTGAAGGATTTTAAACACTCACTATGATCTTTAAAATTTATAAAATTAAATGAAGCATCACGGAAAGATTAAGCAATTAACACATTGAAAGAGGTATATGCTATGTAATAAAAGCTAAATAAAGTTTCTGCTTTTCTGTTAACATTCAAAGAAAACAATATTTTTTATCATAACTTTCACAATTGGAAAAATACCGGAATGAAGGATTTGATAAAACGATCAATGGTTTGAATTTAATTACAATAACAGAAAGTATTGTGACAAATTGTGTATGAAATAAATTTGAAATGTTTATTAAATTAAGAAAGAGAACGCATAACATTTAATTTGAAGTCATTAAAAAGATGAATTTCTGCTCTTTAAGATGGTGTATAAATAATCTACGTGCAATATATTTTTCTGAAATTATTGGCGAAAAACTGAGATAAAACGCCGAAAATTGGTTTAATTTTCATTATTTAATTAAATATCTTAGGAAGTAATTTTTTTTGAAAGTTTGAAGGAGTAGAATTAATATAAGAACGGACCCCAGAATGGCATGTGAAAATTTCATGTCAAGACTATTCACCGTTTAATAGGAGTTCTCGCGACAGGTAGACCATTAGAGCATCTCCCTCTCGCTTTTTCCTCTTCCTACTATAGGAACCAGACTAAGTAGCTTTGAAGGCTTAGCACACACTCACTAGGATCAGTTAAAAATTTGTGAAAATAAACGAAACATCGAGAGAATAATTCACTAACGTCATTGGATCAGTGTATAACCGTATTAAAAGCTGTAAATGCTACGAAAACAGGAAACCGGAAGTGAAAGTCTCCTTTGTTGTTTATGGTCAAAGAAAGCATTATTTTCTTATATTAACTTTAACACTGGTAAAAACCCGCGCGTGAAACAGTAATTTGGCTTGAATTTATTTCTATAAGGATAAAAAGTATTGTTAGAATTTGCGTTAGAAATATTTTTAAACCTTAATAACAATAAAAAAAAACATTTCTTCGCAATGGAATTAATATCACTAAAAATATAATTTTCTACTCTTTAAAATGGCATAAAAATAATTGTTGTCTAATAAATATTTCAGAAGTTATTGGGAAAAAAACGTCTAAGCATTAGACTTAAAAGCGGCTAATTTTCGTTATTTAATTAAATATCTTACGAACTAATTAATTCTGAAAGTTGAAAATAGCACCGTTGTCCTAGAAATATGCTCTAGAATGTCGCCTATAAAATTTATGTCGCTACCGTTCACAGTTTAGGAGGAGTTCTTGTGACCGACAGACAGATACATGTATTTTCTGCTTTATATCATAGATATTTATAAAATAAGCAAAATTTTCAGAAATAAAGGTAAATTAGTTCAAAGTCTAACCGTTGCCTAGCAACGGAGTAGCTATAAATTATCGTTATTTCAAAATCGTCTTCACGTAATTAACATTTATTAAACTTTAAAAAATTAATAAAAATTGAAGGAAAAAGGTCCCAGAAATAAAATTGGTATCATTGAAAAGTCCCCTTTGTTGTTTATGGTCAAAGAAAGCATTATTTTCTTATATTAACTTTAACACTGGTAAAAACCCGCGTGTGAAACAGTAATTTGGCTTGAATTTATTTCTATAAGGATAAAAAGTATTGTTAGAATTTGCGTTAGAAATATTTTTAAACCTTAATAACAATAAAAAAAACATTTCATCGCAATGGAATTAATATCACTAAAAATATAATTTGTGCTTTGTGTTACGGCCGGAAAACGGCTTCGGTTGATTTTTAATTAACTGACTGTTTAATTAACTTAAGTGTCTTCCCGTGTCTTGAATAATAAGTGTGCAAAATGTTGTTGAAAACAGTCCATTGGTTTAAGATGAGATGTGGAACATAGCCACATACCCACATACATAGCCACAATGACTTTTATTTATATTAAGATGTTTTGATTTCGTTTTCAAAACTTTGGGCTTTTTTTATTTTGTTGAAGTCATTATGCCACGGGAAACGACGTGCGCGTACTGTTAGTAGCTTTATATTTGTATTTATTCAACAAACCGGATAATCCGATACTTCGGATCAAGTAAATATCACCAAAATATTAGAAAATTTAAATGCACATAATAGTGTGTTTTGCTATTAATATAAATGAATGGTCTGTTATTTTCAAAATGTTAGATGCACACGTGTCATTGAAATTGCACACATTTAACAGACTGATGAAAGTAGGCTGTAAATAGTATATGAGATTTTTACACAGTCTATTAAAAATATGCATTTAAGAGATTTTTTACTTCTCATATATAAAGCACTCTACAGATCAACGTCCAGATGGATTTTACTAAAGCCACCTGTACATTACTACAAAAACTATATTACAAAGATTCTTTTAATAATATGGCATATTTTACTCTGAATTTAATGCGGAAGTGAGGTTCTGATCTTTATATTTGGATACCATGGATGATATCAAAATAATACTTGCCTTTTAATCTAAATATTTTAACAATATTCCTTTTTATTTCAAAGGACTCTAATTCTCAGCATTTTAGTTAATTTCCAAAGTGTAACAGAAAAAAATGTCAGTAAAAAGTTTTCAAACTATCTTGCTGATTATGTTTTGCAACACTTCCGTGAATTTTTTTAAATATTTTATAAACAAATTCAACTCAATTCCCTCAGACGAACTAAAGTAGAATACAGGCAAATAACGAGATTTAGCAGAAACTATCTCTTAAAATTTAAGGATATTAAAATAGAGTCAATTCATCTTCATGTGTTACTTATCATGTTCAATTTTGAAATCCATTTTTCAAAAGGAAAAATAAAGGACATCACGGCTTGAAACTGTTAAAACTAGTAATTTGGTATGTTAATTGTTTTTTGACAGCAAGCAGTTATAAGTTGTTAGCATACAACTCGACTCCTGGTTGCTAAGATACTAGTTCATAAGTTTGTTTTATTCAGTTCAAAATTTTCCTCTTTCATCTTAGTAAGATGACCTTACTGTTAACTAAAGTTTTAATAAAGATATTCTGCTAAAAATAATCGTTTTATGAGTTATTTTAAACAGGTTATGAGTTATTTTAAACAGAAACTACGTGCATTACAAGACAGGTGAAAAGTACAATCACGCTTGTCATGCGAATTGACATTAGTTGGCAGATTCAACTAAATCTAAGATCTACTGTCAGAGAAAAAAAGATTCTAAAACACAAGAAATGAATTTAAATTGGAATCAAATAAAAAATAAATATTTTCATTTGAAAAAAAAAAGAGTCCAGAGGAGGAAGAAATTTAAGGAACTGTCAACACGCCGGGAGTATTATTTCATTTGCCTCTTTGATAAACAATAAGTTCCCACAGCAGGTACCAAACAACGCCTGGCATTTGGAAAACATCTATTATCCAAATATATTCTAAGCACGTCGTTACGGAAGTTGCCCTTTGACTTATTAACATGCAGGACAAATAGCGTCGTTACTCACACACATACACAAAAACGCGTTTCTGTTTTTTTCACAACCGATTGCACGATCGCTACAAATCGCATTAGATGCATGTGATTAAACAGCGGGATGCGCCATCTAATTGACCATTATACCGTATCTGGTGAGCATAATTTTCTTTAAACACTTTGTTGTTTTACATCAGACAAGCATTTTACAAATGATTTGTGGAATGTATCTGCTTGTTGGCAGGACATCTCTTTTACAAAAAACCTATAAAGAGATATTTTTTTATTTCAATAGGAGTTTTGATTTTGGAAATCACTTATATTTATTTTGACACTATAAAGCGCTTTGGATTTTCGTGGGAGAGGCGTGGGTGCTTTTTTATTGCTGTAACCAGGATTTCTGAGATTTTAAGAGAGAATTCTTCATGAAATTAAACCAGTGGATGTAAAATAAATCTAATTTGTTTACTGAACAAGAGAGCAGTAAAGCTTTTAATTAAAAGAACTTCCAGCATAGTGATCGAATAATCTAGTGACAGTGGTGGTTCTAATACCACTTAGTCTAGCATATGTAGTAGTGGTGTAGTCTCAAATTAAGGAGAACCGGAACGCTCTTACCTGGGTGACAAAAATCGCCCTGTTTTAAGGAGTTTTTTTCAATTTTTCTTGTTTATTTCCCTTAAAAAAAGTAGTACCGGAACGGCTTTCTGGATCCACTACATTCTTGATATGCAGCCGAGTTCATGAACCAAGGATTCGAGATAGAGGCGAAGTGTTATATCTTCTGTTGATCAAGGCGACTTTGGAACGCCTAAGTAGCACCTGAGATAAAAATCTGACTTAGCTCCAGTAAATGGAGATAAGATGACTTCCTGGAGGACTTTCTGGAGAAACTGACTAACATTTGTGTTTCATTTTGGAGAACACCAGGAAAGCATCCAGCAGTCAGCCCGGCCGCAGAGAGCAATTCGTTTGTAAAGCGCAACTAGATCTACCTGTTTTTGAATAATGCTGGTTAAGAGAACAGCCAGAAAATAGAACACATAACCTTCTTCCTCAGATTCATGTTCATCAGCCATGTCATGTTAAAACCCTTTAGGCCTCCGGTAGGCTAATGTAATAATCTGATCGCTTTAATAAGAAGAATCTTCGCAATTAATTGAGTTAATTTTTGAATTAGGATTGCTTCGTAACATCAGGCAATTTTTTAACTAAATAAATAAGAAATATCTGACCTCACATTAATATTAAAGTAGACACCCTAAACCTTATAAAAATTGTTGAGTTTCATTGTTTTAGCTCGTTCTACTGTTTCACTCAGTACAATTATGAACGTCCGTTTTAACTTTTAGATAATATCGTCTGAATCCGGCTTTTGTCTGATTGCATCAGTTTTTATCAAAGAATTCATACCGCTGACCAAAACATTCAGGATGTTCGAAATTCAACAAATTTAGGCGACTGTTTCGTTTCAGTAATGACTTCATATCCTGCTTTTCAAAGAATGATTTATTGATATCTCTGTAGATATCGCTAAATGCTGATATCTGATTGTCTGCTGGAGTTCAACCTAAAAATATAAATTTATTAATAAAGTGCTGCAAAGCAAATTAATTTGTGAGGCTATAACCATTTGCATTTACGAATACTAAATTCGTTGAAATAAAACACGAAAGTTTTTCCCTGGTTAATACATTTAGATGATAGAAAATCTTCATCAAACATAAAAGCAACTCTTATAATTTTTTTATGTCCGAATCTCTACGAATGACGATTATTCCTTTAGAGAGGGTTCTACTATAACGCACGGATTTGTGTGTGTGTGTACGCAGTATGCGAAAACTCCTTAAGTTTCTGTTTTTGTGGTGTATTACATATGTCCTGAACTAATTCGAAATGCATACGGATGACCTGAACCTTGTTGCATACGTAATCCATAATTTACATTACCAAAATTTATTATTCCACAGATAAAAGAGAACACATTACATTTTTTTCTAATGTTACCAAATTTGTTATACATGTAGAAGGGTGGTTTGGGAGAATTAAGTTTTGGTCAGTATCACTCAAATTATCTAAAGGTTGAAATTTATTCCCAAAACCAATCTACACAGAAAAGGAAAATTATCTAACTCGCGCACATACGGGAGGACACAAGAAGGCAATTTAAGAGAACTCAGTTTAAATACTAATAAAGTTTATTAAAGAAAAACATAGGTGCGAGAGAGGTATTTACATATGGTTATTTACAATTTGACAAGAGAAAGATTTAGGGTTTAGACATCATTGGGATTTTAACATTACGTTATTAGGTGAGAAGACAAATATCACTCTAAAATCTTAATTACTCACATTACGTTAAAATTACGAGGGCAACCGTTTAGCCGATTAGCCATCGCCGCCGTGCTACCAGGGGAGAGACCCCGTAGCCCGTTAGGACTCTAACTTGACCGCACGTCTGGTCTAGTTAATTTCCAAAAGCCATCTCCTTTGGATTAAAACATTACACTCCGCTTTAACGGAAAGACTCCCACGCATGTCACGTGGTTTGCCAGAGAGTTATATCTCTCAAGGACTCTGTTATCTGTGGATTTCTGCTGACATAACAATTATTCAAATCAGTTCGTTCGGCGAGTGGATAAAATATTATAGGAAGGAATTAAACTTAAGCGATTAAATTATAGGAAAAACTATGCAGGGAAGGACAATTCCCACATACATATGTTACAGTTTTAACCTCTTACCAGTTTTGTTATGCAGAACGGCTTGCCATCATTATTGTGGGGCCGCGGTGGTAAGGTCTCGACTTCGGAGCCGGTGGGGTCCAGGCCCGGAACCCGATTCCATTGAAGAACCGCCGCGTAAGCGAGCCTGGTGCACCTTAAACCCGTGGAGGACAGATGTCCTCCCGCTGGTGTAGTTCACATGACCCACACCGGAGCGGCCGTATATTTACAAACCTACACTGATACACCGAAGGCAAGAAATCAGACAATATCATTGAATGCGAATTTTGTATCAGTTTAGGTTTCTATTGCTTGTACTTCGCGAATTTCGAACCACTATACGAACCTACTTCGCAATTTTATTTAGTCTAGTGATTATTATTTTTTTCCTTTTTATTCACGAATAACATGGATTTGGCTGAGCGAATTTGTTTGAATATTACTGAGGAGAGTTTATCTCATCATGTTAAGGAACTTGATTTCGTACAAATACCAAATGGAACAGCAGAAAATCATCTCCAACATGAGAAAGATTTGTTAGCTGGTAAGTTTTGTTTCGAATGTAATCTTAATTTTTCCTCTTTAAAGAGAATCTGCTTTAGCTCTAAATCCTTACACAATGCTTTTCTAATATCTATATATAGTATTCACGCTAAATAATTCTTACTAAAGTAGTTTTTTAAAAAGTTTTAATTGTAAGAAAAAATCTATGTGTCAACATAGTTCTTTCAGTAAGGAGCGTGTTACAAAGAATACGAAAGCAATTTCGAAGAACTCCGCCAAACTTCTGCCATAGTAAAATTCAAATTGGATACTATGCACACTATCATTATATCATTTTGAAAATAGGACAACTCTTGTTTTGTTATGATTTCGGTACGCTAAGCGCGAGGGCAAAGAACGACGTCACCTTCGTTCGGCGACGCTAGCCAATGATATTCGTTGATTTCCTGCCTTTGGTGTATCAAGGTAGGGTTTGTAAATATGCGGACCGACCTGCCTAATTGGCTTAAGGCCTTAAGTGGTCCAGAGAAGAGCCATAAGGATTTATTAAAATATTTTTAAAGTTACATACTGCACCCGTAAACAAAGGTGGAGATTAATTACATCGATATATTCTAATTAAGTGCAGTGGCTCTACCAGCCGAGGGTCACAAACCTCTCAGGATGGGATAATTTTTAATACAGGAGCAAAGTACAATCTCAAAATCCATCCAAGGGGACAAAAACTACATTCGCTGGTGTGGTGCGGAAGTTTGGAGAGGGGGCTGCCGGCTCAGGTATCGCCCTCGTCATCCGACCACGGTTCAAAATTACGAGGTCCGTCTCAAAGTAGGCCTCGCGTTGCTTCTGAACGGGAAGTAAATATAACTAAACTAATCTATCATTATATATATTCTGCTCTGATTTATACATACCTTTAATGATTCTGTATATAGCATTTTTATTTAAATCATGTTTATGACGATGTTAATCATGATTTTAGTAGAATTTTATAATTGAAAATTTGAGTTCCAAAAATAAATTATAAAATGCTTTAAAAATCATTTAAAAAATACAGCTTAAGTAGATTGTTTATAAAATTACACTCTACTTAAGCTGTACTTTTATGAAAAAGCTTTTCTGGAGATGTGATAGGAAATCTCCAGGGCATTTTGTGACTACGCTTCGCAGTATCTTTCAGAAAGCTACCTTAAAAGAGCAATTATGGAGGGACGAGACTCAAGTTTGTGTGTATTGCTGCTGAAGAATCCTGTCAATTTTAGGAACCATTTTTTATTAGGTTACGTTCCACAGCACAGAACATTAAAGTTACAAGACACAAGACAAGACAGAGAACAACATCACGAGATAAGCACACAGACAAGAATGATAGAGAGGCATCATGGGAAGAAGATGTCTCCAGTAGCGCCACCTACCATAGAAAGGAGAAGGCAGCTGATTGTAACCGCTACACAATGATGTTTTATTGGTAAAGGCTCTTCTAATACATTGTTCGAAAATTCACAAATATAAATGAAATTTTTGCAGTTGCTTGCCAAATTTTAAGCTCATACTTGATTTACAAACAACTCACTGTAAAATCCCAAGAAATGCATCCTTTAATGTGAATAACACATTTAATTGTGGTTTTACATACAGAATTAAATGCTATGCTTTTCTATGAAAAATACAAATTTTGGCATGATTATTTAAAATGTTTTGAATTGTAAAGGTAAAATACAATACTGTTTTTTAGCTCTCATTTACATTTTAGTCTCCGTCATACGTTAATTCTTATCAGATCCAACATCTAAATTTTAATTCGATTTATTGGCAAAACACATTTCATCATGATTTTTAAATACTTCTTAATGAACTGAAGGGAAGTCACTTGAAAAATTAGGGTAAAAATTTCTTCTATTGAAACACAGCTTTCCAATTACCTTTAGACAGGTTCATAAAAACTGAGTAAGAAGATAAAAACTCACTCGACCGAAACAGTAATTTATTTGATTTTAAAGAGGCAAACTTACTTAAAATAAAATACATTACAAGAAGATCACATTGCAGCAACAGACTGAATAAATCATTGACCTTCAGAATAGAGAATCGATTGAGTTTCTTTAAGTACTGTGTTTAAATATGATTCGTGAACTCTTGAAATCATGGTAATAGCTGTATACTTTTTAAATATATTTACAGGCCTATCTGACGGAAAATTATATAATGTTTCTTAATACAGAAAAATCTAAAATTTATTACTTAGATTCAACAAATGAGCATGCTGTTAACCATTTGAAATAAGAACACTGTTTTCAGTGATTCCAAGTCAATTTTTTCTACCGCCGTATAATTTAAAATTTTAACTAGTGGATTTAAATAGCGCTAGGAAGAAATCTAGTTGCTTTAAACGTTATAATTTTATAAGTTGGAAATATTTTCCTGAGGCAAAAGTTGCATCCATTTGCTAAAAGGAATTTGTGTGTGTGTGTGAGCAAATTACAAAGAGAAACCTCGTCTTCCCTCTTCTGTGTTATCGGCAAACAAAACCCAAATGGTTAGTTGCAACAAAATCTCCAAAAAGAAATGCCCCAAAATATATTCAAAATATGCAGCATTTCTACAGGAGAGGGCAAAAAAAGCGTGGATATTCGAGATATAAGAATTGTAATATGCAGAGGATTAATAAAGTAACGAAATAACCCCTTAAGATGCAACAACGTTCGATATTGCAACCTATTTTCTCTAACTATTAATTCAACAATGAAACATTACTGCGGTTATCTGATATGAAAAGCAGTTAAAACAATAACTCGGTATCCTCTCATTTCTGCCTGAATCACATACCATTGCATAAAATAGATTTTCGGTATGATTGTTTACTAACTTCAACTTTCTTTCTTTCAGCGAATCGATCAATTTCCTTCAACCAAAAATAACACACTGCTGCCAAGTGACAATTTGCATATTAAACTTGAATATCATTTTTAAACGTATTTTGCCTACGTGATAATCTGATTTTCATTTCTGGAAAAATAGCATTATGATTTAAAGAAAACTAAAATTAAGTTAATGATGATATCTCAAAAGGAATAGTGATGATTAAACGTTTGAAATTTTCTTGCGTTAACTCATTTAAATTCGCACTGAGTCAGAACTGATTTTGAGATTTAAACCAGGATGCAATTCAAGAGGGACAATTACGATGCATTGATTAGGTAAGAAAATGGAGTCAATTCACATGATTTCACAGCTGAAACAAAAATTTCACTCCGCAACTCATCTAACGTTGCCTTACATTGTGGTGTGCCGTCGCGTCCTTTTTCCTCCAGCAAGATGTGAAAGGAATTCCAAAATTCAACTGGCACGGATCACTTGACTTACGTCGCCTAACTCTGAATTGATTCCATTTTAGTTGAAAAGCGAAATTTGACAGTTATGAGAGCTTTCAAAAGCTATATTTGCCCCTCTCCCCCCCAAAAAAACCAGCACCCCATTATTTTCTGACAACTGCAACTTATTAGATAGCACTGAATATTTTTTAAAGAATTCGGAGGTGCAAGCTGTTGGCAGAAGAAGAGAACGCAAAATGAAAATAACAAACGACTTCATGTATTAGACTCGTATAAAAACACCTGTATCAAGCTGTGTTGTATGCACGAGCAATGGTGATTTAATGCTTGTAATTTTTTCATGCCATTTCTTTCTTAGTATATAGTAAGATCAGTGGCGGCTCGTGAGCTCAGAAACGAAGAGGTCTGCAAAAAAAAAATGTTTACAAATAGAATACAATTTTAAAAGCTACTTTATCTCCAAGAAGGCCAAATTTTTCAATTCCAAATCCAGATGTGAAATTTCCAGTTTTTCAAACAAAGTAAATAACCAGCATACGACATTTTCTATTAGTTTTACTAACAAAAATTAAACTGAATGTTGATGTGACGATTCCTCTGACGAAAAAAAAAAATAATCGGAGCTCCACATATACACTTCCCTCCTTGCCCAGTTCACTCGATAACACTCTTTCAAAAATGAATATCAAATAACTCATATACGGAAAATTTACTTTTAAGCTAAAACATATTAAATACATTTTTTACCGAAATACTCTAAAAGTGTGAAAGTTTTAGAATAGTATTATTCGCTTGAATCTGTCGTCGCAACACGAACCGAAACTCATAAACAGCCAATGAGAGTGCAACTTGTGTGAGCGTGAGGAAAAAAGAAAAAAACTTTAAAAAGAGCATCTTTCTTTCGTTCAGTTGGCTTCGTGCCAGCCAGAGCTGTGTTGACTTTCAGCCCATAGCCCGTCTAAGCTAAAGGAAGAAAGAGTTGCTTTTTCGCTCCAGATTTTCTGCTCGGTGAACAGATTTTGGGGTAGGGGTCAGATTATTTTGCAGCTCAGACCTGCGTCTCTCTTCGTTTGGATTAATTTTATGCCTTTTTTTCAATTTTTTATTACTTTTTTGCATTTTCGTAAGTCATTGAACTCTGAGAGTGGAAAAGTAAGCAAATAAGATTCAAAACGAAAAATACAAGTTTAAAAAACAGTTTCAGGGGGAGCTGCAGCTTTTCAGCCTAATGGACAAGCCACTGAGCAAGATGCTATATTTTACAATAAAGGATTATATTTTTATATACTAAAATTCTGCTCTGAATTTTCTTCTTGCTGAAACACACCGCGTGACTACCTATGCTGTGATGAACTTTTTTCTAAGGAATGTCTCCTCCACAAGCTGTATTTCATCCAATGTCTCGCAAAATAACTAATTAATGAAAATTGCACTGTTTTCCATGAGTAAATTTATTTCAAAATTTTAAAAAAATATTTTGAATATTTTAATGGCAAAACTCTACTTGCACACTCAATAGTAAAATGTTCCACAGGATATAAATATTATATAAGGACTCTGCCAATCATACATTGAATGACAAGAAAAGCTCCGATCCTTGAAAGAAATAATCTTTATCTTACAAGCATCGTGATCGCTTCCGCTGAAAACATTGTTATCAGGGTTTGAGATAAGACAGTAGTAATATAAAATAAAAGCGAATCCCTTTTCCGACCTTGAACTCACAAACCGGAGAATTCTCCCGCTGAAAATAGCTCCCAACATCAAAGGTGCGTTCCGTGCCTTGCGCTCACACTCAGAATTAGTCATCTGAATTTGAGTCAGGAAGACGGACAGAAACTCCTTTAATCCCTGATAAGATAACAGCGCTCCCAACACGACGCCTCAATCCAGGAAACAATGCTCGCAACCGTTCGGGAAATCAATTGCGAACCGAATCCCAGCTAGCGTTTCCCAGACGTGATCGGAATACTTCGGTGTCGGATCGTAAATTCGTTTTCGAAAGCTGTCGCCCCAAGTGAACTGGAAAGCTATTCCAAATTCTCTACGCACGCCCTACCATAAAAGTTACAGTTTAACGGCTAATGTTTATCCTATTTTTTTCCCTTCTCTCCATTGTTTGGAGGACGTGGACAATGCAACGGATGCCCGGAAAAAGTACGTGAGGATGCTTTCCCATTGTCTACCTGATGACAGAAATAGCCGTAATAAGTTAAAATAAATACGTTTTACAAATTCACATTACGCTGCGAATTTCTGGTTACTTTCATTGATCAAGAATTGTTTTGAAACATTTATTTTGCGAATGAATATTTTTATTAGAATGGTAGTGCCAGGAATAAAAAGTTTCACATTAGGCAAGTGAAGCATGTGCACTGTACCCACAGCAGATTATATTTTGGATGACCTAGTCATAGGGGGCCAGGATGTTAAGAATTCAGTGCCAGCTGTGTAGGTCTTGTATATAACCTTACTCACTTGTACAGTAGTCACTCTGTAAATATACCTCATACAATAAAGTCAAGTTACTTAACTCCAGAGTCTCTCCTTCACTCTTATCTGAGAACACGAGACTCAAGGCCATCTGTGCAGCCACCCCCAAACAAAGAGCTTTCTGGCTTTTCTTGGAAATTCACAAAATTAAGGAATAATTTTAAAGGAAACACAAAAATATTTATATTAATTTCTACTCTTTAGTATATGAAGAAAGAGAAAATATTGCAATCGTCAAATCATATCCTCGTTTTAGCATTTTTAGAGTTATGTCTGTCAATACGATAAACCAAAAACGTAACGATCCAGGTGGATAAAATTTGATATACGGTTTTGACATCAAAAATGTAGATTTCTGTTCGTTCACTATGGAACAAGCTAGATGGATGAATTTTAGTTTATGATCTTTAAAACACTATAGCAGATCTGCGTTTAATTTCGTACTAAATCCGCGAAGAGGTAGACTTTCTATTTGTTTTGTCTCCATGGTGTTGGTGGAAACGTTAAATCAGAAGCACCAAGAAGAATATAAATGTAATTTGGTATGTGATTTTGACACAATAATTGTAAATCTAAAACCAAATTTTGTACTCAATCTGTCAAAAGGAATGAGTCCGAAATATTTACTCGATTCTCTTTACTATACAACGAAGCAAAACACAAAACGTGCCGTATTGTGTAAGTATACGAGAAAGTGGAAGGGAGAACATTCACACTAGTTTAAAATTACATCTTATGATGAGATATAGAAATGTTTCATATGATAGAGACTCCTAACCTTCATAAATAACCTATTAAGGAAACTTCGAAAGGAACCTAAAACATTAATTTACGAATGTTAATGAAATTTGACATTCTTAGTATTTTTTCTTCACATATATAAAGCAAACTTCCATAAATGACTTGCAATCAAGTTTAACAAAAAATGGGTGTTATTTTTTTATTATTTTCAAAGAAGATGTATTCCAGTAACTAACTTCCACCTTTTAAATTATACAAAACCCAAAATTCTCTTACTAATCACGAAAACACGCAACAGAAACGAGAAATAAACTAACATGCGTGAATATTGCATCAGGACAATGAGGAAATGCATACGTCCATCTTGATGACAGGCGTCGTAAAACTAAAACCATACTGAATTTATGGCCAAAACTTAGTTTCAAGTGATTCAGGTTATTTTTTTTCCAAAATAATGCCTGAATACGAGAAATTTCATAACCGCGAAGAGATGACTGTCCAGGGTCAAATAAAAATCTTCCAGAAAAAACAATCTTGTTGCACCTTCAAAAGTGTCGAAAGCACTGGAAATAGCAGTTTAGCGGAGAAACAAGCATTTCGGAATTGAATTTAAAAAAAAATATGCCTGTGTGCTACTAAAGTTTATCCGAATCAATAATTTTTTTATTTTTTATTTCAACGCAATTCATATTTATACAGATAAATAATTTTAAATAATTAAAACCAGACGGTAGGATCTTCATATATACGCTGAGCTAAAGAACATAATCGTATATTTGTTTTGGGAGAAAAACTACAATTATTTCAAATTTTTAAATTTGTAATATTGTACACGGTTTGTTCGTAATGGCTAGATCAGTGGTTCCCAACCTATGGGCCGAGGCCCACTTGTTGGCCGTGGATAGCGTGTTCCTGAAGTCACATACATACTACATAAAGAGTCGAAGTCACATACATACTACATAAAGAGTCGAAGTCACATACATACTACATAAAGAGTCGAAGTCACATACATACTACATAAAGAAAGTGAAAGTAGCATCAAATGAAGAAGACTCTTTAACTGAACTATCGTGACTATTGACCAGATTCTAAAATCGTTTTTCAGAACATCAATGGTCGCGTTTTGGATAAATGTTCTGCAACAATATACAACAATTGCCAAACTTTTACTGAGACATTTGATTCTCTACCACCTATTTGTGTAAATGTGCTTTATCAACTTTAGTTTTAAAAAAAACCATAAGTACAGAAACAAACTGAATGTTTCTACACATAGTTTGTTTCTGTACTAATGTAATAAAGTTCAGTAATAAAATTCTGTAATAAAGTTTCAGCCTCAAGTCACTTTCTTGTGACTTGAGGCTGAAGCTGTCAAGTTTTAATCTAGATATTGACTCTCTCGAGGGCGACAAACAATGTCAAAAGTCCCATTGAGTTTTGCTTCTAAATTTTGAATCTTGACTACTTGTTTTTGCAGCTAAACAGCTAAATAATAACAATAAAATGTTTTATTTTATAGAAATTATATTTTTAAACCTTTTACAGTAAGTTTCACTAATTACTGACATATACGGGCATATAATATATATATATTATATGTGTCTGTAATTTTTACTTGTATATTTAGTTTGTGGGAATCAAAATATTTTTTACACAAGTGGTCCTCACAACCAAAAAGGTTAGGAAGCGGTTAGGTCCAGATTATTACTTTCCGCCTTTCTTCATGCTGCAAAAAGCAATTTTTACATGCTTTTCACTCAATTTGTTTCATGCGTGTAGAGATAGAATTTTGTGATCGAATTTTCACTCACATCTTGATATATTAATAGGGCAACCATAATTTTTTTCATTGAAATCCAAACGCGGTGGGGGAGGGAGGTTGAGGGGTATTGACATATTATTAAATTATATAGTCATTAATATATGATTAATAATATGTTATTTATTATATATTAACGATTAATAATTAATTATATAATGAATTATTAGTTATTAATCTAAAACTAATTAGGGGTCAAAATACAGCATAAAATTATATTATCTGCCTACAAACGACCCTTTTACATTATATTAGCACAGAGTTTCAGGAAGAAAAAAAAGTTAAGACTTCAGAATGCACAATAGATACCATTTTTATTCATGCTTGGTTAAATCAAAATTATAGTAATTAAAAATAGAATAAACTGCATTTTTTTAGTTTCTTTACTTAGTTTTAAAATTTAGTTTGATCTTTAATTATTTTTTAAAGTATTTTAAATAAAAAAAAATGTATTTAAATAAGGAAATGAGTTTCCTTGTTTGATGAATTTTTATAAGGCATTATTATAGAGACCAATTATATATGCAATCACAGAAATTATGGTATAGACCAGGGGTAGACAATCTTTTCGGTTACACTGAAATGCTACACGGAATTCTAGTTTGAAAATGATTTAGAAATAATTACACCAGATTAGTGTACTTTTAAAAAATTAAGATTATTATTTAGTTATCATTTAGGTGTATAAAGTGTTTAATATTTTAAAAATAGCGATAAGCGTTTTTTCAACACAACTAATTGAAATAAGTTTATGCTTTTATTTTCAAAAAACAAATATCCTGGTTTGTTCAGACTATTAAAATAAAATAAGTGAAAAGGACTTAGAGGCCCCAGATTTCCCTACACTCACAATGAGGTGATATATTCAGCAGGGTCTTCCAAAGTGTGTGAATGAAGTGTCATAGTAGGTTACCAATTAACAGCGTAACGGGACACCAAGACTGACCATCTGTGAAGGTAATCGAGGGTTTTACGATTAGGCTTTTGAACCATTTCCCTAGGAATAAAACTATCTTCCCCCGTTCCTCTTTCTGAAAATCGACAAAAGGATAGTAGAAGGGAGGTTCCACCAATTGCGTTAATTATAGGTTTTCTTTCGTTGGCGGAATGACGTTAGATTTTTCGAACATGATAGATTTTCCCTAATACAACCAAATTTCTCTCTCGCCGCATTCGCTGCCTTAAATCCGGACATTTTGGAGATCCTGACACTAGTCCGGGCGTGAGTGTGAAATCCGGACGTATGGTAACCCTATATATTAGAGCATTGCAAGTTTCTACAGTTGCGTGTTATCGATAGATCATAAGGTATTATAATAGTTTTAGAATTTACTTATCAGTTAATCGATTAATATTATTTAAATTCTGATTATATTGGTTTAGTTATATTAACGTTCCGCTTTGAAGCAACACGTGGGCTATCTTGAGACGAACCTCATAGTTTTTAACCGCGGTCGGATGACGAGGACGACACCTGAGCTGGCACCCCCTATCCAAACTTCCGAAAACACCAGCGGGAGGACATTTGGCCCCCTATGTATGATTTAACGTGCAACAAGCCCAATACACGACGGATTTTCAGTGGAATCGGGTTTTGAACCCTCAGGTCACGAGGTTGAGACGTAACCATGCGGCCTGTTTGATTACATTGGAATGAGGCTTTTTGGTAAGGAATTTGAGAAAAAATTGATTTCAGAATTCTATAATATTTATAAAAACGAATTATTAAATGCATTAAAGATCTCGAAGTAGAGTATTACAAAATAAATAAAATTATATCAAGCATCCATCAGTGTACTAAAAAGCAGAAAATAATTTTTTAGATCAAAATTATGGATGTGAAAATAAATCGTAAAAGGTTGAGGCGATGGAAACAATGCTATAAAGAAATTTAAGACGCAATTAATTTGATAAGAAAGAAAATTCCTAACCAATCGTTAAAAATTAAAATGTATTATAAATGCGAATTAAATTTCAGTTTGCTCAGAGTATTTCTATAATTGCCTTGCGCTTTTATTTCGACATCCATATTTTTGATAAAACAATTAATTTATACTTCGTAGCACAATAATAAAAGCGAGTCTTTAAAACCCTTTTTAATTTATAATTCTCTTAGATTCATCCTATCTATACAAGTCGTTTGATTGCCTCTGGCTTTTGAAAAATTTGAAAAATTGATCGAAAATTGGCATTTCGATTTAAACGATTTTGTTGATGCCTCTCGATATTCCCACATCTAAAAGTCCCATACAGTTGATGCCTCTCGATATTCCCACATCTAAAAGTTCCATACAGTTAGTTGATGCCTATCGATATTCAAACATCTAAAAGTCCCATACAGTTGCACGACGCTGTTTCTTTTATTTTTTAGCGGCGAGTGTTGCTTTTCATTAGGTGGAAGTAATCGTTATTCTCAACAAAAAAATTGAATGTTCATGGCAGGAAAAATTTCAATTCTCTGCTACATCAAAAAAATTACTAGATAAGACGTGCATCAACAAAATCCGAATTAACAGTGAATTTAACGCTTTTAAGCTCAGAAAAGAAGGAGCGCTAACGCTGTCTGGCACTCAAAGGTTGATAATCACCGGCTAACAATTCTTTAGGATTTTAATGTTCGATATAAATGTCGTATTTAAAATGTCAAACATCTTGTTTATTCTGTATAATATTACAACGATTCCTTAATAGGTTTTATACGAATCTCCTGGGGCAAATTTCCGTTATGTTTTTAGTTGACTTGCAATAGCAAAACATACGATGAATATGGAGGAATGTAAAACTATCGAATTTCCTCCTAAATCATTCGAACGCCAATCTATGGTTAATAGGAAAGTATTTTTGTTTTTGTTATGAATTTTGTAAAGTTGAATCTATGGTATGTATTTTTACAAAATGTAGTAAGTTTCTTTTTTTAAAACTTATTACTTCCTTCTCACCTTATTTTTTTGACAAAGAACAACAACAAAAAATACAGCAATTTTAAATTCGATAACACATTAATAGTCTAATATAAATGGATTTAAACGAAAAAAAAGTTTTTAACCAACATAATAAAACATTTATCTGAGAAAATTGTCGCTCTTTATGGTTGCCTTTTGTATGATACAAAACATACCATCGGCAAATAACTAATAATTACACATTTTCTCTTGTTTTTTTACACAATGGGCGTTATGTTATGAAAAATAAACCCATTAAATTACACTGATTAACGTCATTTTATAAGAATATTTTCTATTCAACAACATTTGTCATCGCCTAATTTAATACTGCTCATTTATCGACAATTTCTTTACGGTGTGAAACCGGTCTCTTTGTAAAGGTTAATTCGTTTTTGAAGCGTCTTTGAATGTCACAACATTTATTAAAAGCATTTCGTGGTAGATTCAATGAGTTATTTACGATTTTAGATAAGTTATTATCCAATCTTATGAAGGCAATATCTAATAAAATAAAATAAAATAAAGTATTTTTTAAGCTTGAAAACATAAACCACATCTTGTACACATAACTTAATTTATATACAAAAAATAAAACAATATTGAAAATTTTCTTATGTCTTTGTAATTTTCTTGCTTTAAAAACCAAGTAATGTTATGTTTAATAACACTTGGAAAAAAGCAATATTATGGTTTAATGTTGCTTATATTTAGTGAGAAATATTTTTATTTTCACTTCTAAGAAAGCAACATCATGGTTTAATAATATGTATATTTAGTGAGATATGTTAAATGTTTTAAAGTTTCTCAGGTTAGGTAAGCAATAATATGTTTTGAAGTTCATTTTCAAGATGCCATTTTTGAGATTAGAAAAAGGAGTCACAAATCATACGAAAACATTTTCTTTACATCAAGAAATTGCATCAAGTCCATTATTCTTTCAAAAAAAACCCCGACAGTAAATATTTTACTACGACAATAAAAATATGGAAACTATTCACGCATCTCTTCTGACATTTATTATCTAACACACTTGTTTAAACCATAGTCTTCTTAACCAAATTCACTTCCTCACTGAAAAGAAGAAAAAAAAAGTGAACTTATTTTCATGTCCTTAGCCAGACCATATTTTAGTAGAAAATAATTCATTTCCAATACCGTTTACGCATGAGTACTTCGGTCGATTGGGCTCGCTAAGAAGTTGTCAATAAGGGCCGGGTTGTTTTAAGAATGGCAGAGTATGGAAAATTCCGATCCAAACCTCTTTAGCGGAATGGTCTGTGGTGAGTGGTGTGGAACGCATTAGGGTTGTTTCCGAGCGCTAAGAAATAGGTTGAAATTTGATGGATGTGTTAACATGATTTTTAAACTTTTTACCCGAAATGTGGTTGATGACCTCATAGCTTATTACTGTTGAGACTAGTGTGGTTATATTTTAGTTGTTTCGTAGAAAGGAAAAAACATTTTCGTAGTTTTTAAAAACTTTATTCGTATTAGAGTACCAGTAGCGACCTTTGGCAGGTATGTTTATAAAAATAGACTAAGTAATAAGTCATCAGATGATTATAATTATACATAGTTACAATTATAATTTCGAGAATTTCATCCTTTTTAATTCTTAGTGTAAATAAAATATTTTGTTTCAAAATGTAGCATTAATCGCTTTATTATATTTCTTTATGGTCTGTCAGTTAATTAGCTCATAGATGAGTGAATGTAGTTATATCAACAGCATAGCAAATGTATTTTTGAAAAAATTAGTGAATTTACTTTTATGAAGATTGCCCCATAAAGTAAAGCGATACATCTTTAAAAAGAATTAGAAAATCTACTGTTGAAAAATGCTTGTATAATCAACAAAACACAAGAAAGAAACAATTGTTGCTTAGTCAATATCGGTATAAATAAAGTTTCATTAAGAACTGTGTCTTATCTTAAGAGAATATAAGTATCCAATACTCTGTTACTTAAGTGGAATAAAAACTTGGAAAGCTCTTGTTATTAAAGCCTTACATAATATACAAGATTTTTTGAAAGTACAGACACAGCGATTGTTTAGTTTAAGGCTAGATTAAAAATGGTTACAGGTGAACAAGAATTTTTTAAGCTTTAAGAAATTCCTCTTTTAACTAATACATTTATTCATAACATATATTAATAAAAAAAGATTTCCTACTGAAAATACAGATCAATAATTATATATTATCCGATTATAATCAGAATAGAACTAATTTCTCAATTTACATTTAAAAAAATTATTTCCCTTATTCATCAGTTGAAACACTTTGAATCTTTCATGCATGTTAAATGCATCTTGTTCTAAAAAAATAACTGTTCATCGTCGAACTCTAAGTTGTTAGTTGTTCAGATTTCCATGTAAGCTTCGATAAATACGAACAATGGATGTTTCAGATTAGTTCCTCATTATAAATCCCATTCCATATGATTAGTCATTTGGAAACGACGGTTAATAGATGCTTAGCACGATATTTCGAAGTGTTTTCTTCATTTGTATCTATGTAGTTTCTTCGTAAAATAAGTATCCTTAATTTTATTCTGACTACAATTCTAACTGTTATTTCCGTTCAATGGGTACATGCAAAAGGTGTAGTAACGACATTAATCTAATTCAAAATATGATTACCTCATTAGAAAAATGACTGCAGATAATAACATTTCTTCACACAGGGTAAGAACATTTAGCTGTTCTGAAATATTCGTTTCTTCCAAATTCTTTAAACGCTTTTAAAGATATTATTTGTTCGGCATTTTTGTGCCATTACAGTTTGCGTAGTTTGATGCCTATCATGCCGCGTATTGGCTTAAAACACACCCTTAATTGTAGGTTTTAGAATGATTATGCGATTTCTAAGCTAATTCATTGATTTATTTTTTATTCGAGAATTTTTTTATTACAGGGTGTGCTAAAATGAGTCGTATAGATATTAGATTTTTAATTAGATATTTGATAAATATATTGAGAGGCCTTCAATAATGCTCTTAGTAGATCTTTTACTCAATCATACACAGATAAGAAATGGATTTGTAATCGTCTAGTGTTTTCGAATTAGAACACCTGCCAGCATAAATCGATTCTATCGTTTAAATATTATCTGGTTCTTTTTTTTTTCTTGGAAAAATATCAGATAATTTTTTTAAATGAAGATTTTGTGATTCTGTGATACCCGTGTTGAGAAAAAAAAGTTATTACAAATTTTTTTGAGACAAATATCACATTTATCTTTTCATTCTACGTTAAAACTCAGTAAAAGTGAGATAAATTAATGCTATAACTGATTTTGTCATGAATTGTGTCAAAAAACAAAGTTTCACAAATTTTCCGACGATCAGAAAAGGGATAAATAGATATATTGATTTAAAAAATATTTTTACTTTTTGAACTCGTGTTAACTATTCATATTATTGAATTCCTAAATAATTTTAATCGAGAAATAATCTTAGTTGACGTATTTAGTTAAGGTTATTTTTAAAGAAAATTATGGAAAATCTGAAATTATACCTAAATACTTATAAATTAAATACCTGAAATTTTGAAGGTGGGTTTGCTTTCATGATTTTCATATAAATCCACTCATTTCTGTAGAAATAATTTAAAGTAGAAAATATCAATATGAGTCGCAAAGTACATGAATGATACATAATATCCCATTTATTTTTTTTAGATAACGCAGTATTTGTGTAGTCATTGCAATAGAGATACCTTCAATCATGATATATTTAGTCGGAAGTACAACTATTAAAAAAAGTTTTATTTATCTATTTGTTTTAGGTACTGCAATCGTTTTCAGCATTTCAGCTGCATTACGTGACAAAATTGAAATAAACGTATTATTGAATTGCTGAAAGTTGCTTCTCGCCTTTTGCATTTCACTCTGGGCTGTTTTTATTTCCTGACCTATGACTTATCTATAAAACTTTTCTTACTTCAAAATATTTTGATAGTTAAAATAATAATAATAATACGTAATTGTTTTGTTTGTGACTTCCGTTTGCTTAAATTTATTTTTCATATCTAAGAATTATCGCTATAAGATTGATATAAATCAGAATGTTCAACAACAAATTCAACACCGGCAAACAGCATTTATTGGAATTAAGCAAATAATACTTCAAATTAGTAGATTGCAAGAATACGTTTTCTAAAAAATTTTAACATTGCATTGCTCGATTTTATATTTTTCTAAAAAAAGCTGCCTAAATCTATGTAAAAGCAAATGCAAGAGAAATAATTAAAAATATAATTTTAATTAAACTAATTAATTAAAACATTAATTGATTAATCAATATTTTAATTATTAAAGTATCAGAAAAACTTTATTTTTCAATTCAATTATCTAACGAGTCAATATTTTTAAATTGTTCAAAGATATTGAAAAAATTATTTTCAGTAATTTTACTATAGTGTTCAAAACTAACGGCTTCATCACTGCGCTGTGTAGGTTTAATTGACAGATTTAGATTTCTGAAATCACTTGAATCGATGAATAGTAAAGCTTTCTCTTAAAATGGATAATAAAATTTGTTTCTAAAATCAATGATTTTCAGTCTACGCCTTTTATAATAATAAGATTGACCACATGTTCGCGATGTGGACATAAATAGTTTCGAAAAAAAGTTGTAAATATTTTAATAACTAATTATTTTAATTTGCACGGACATCAGGCTCAACTACATTTCGGTATATCAATTTCCATCTGAGTGCACCCCTTGCAATCCGTAGATTTAACTTAGAAACTGGACTGACAGTTCACTTAATGTATCAGACACAATTTTTTTATTTATTTATTTTTATTTTATGTCGGTAGTGAGTGCCTAACGAATCAAATGACGCCAAAATCTTCCGCCATAGGTCAAGCAAGGGTGCCAAAGAGTGGCGCAAGATAAAGCTTGTTTGCTTTTTTATATTAGATTTCAAATTTTCACGCTGGCTGAGCAGTTTTTTAAGTTTTGTCGTTCGTTGCAAGAACAAAATTATTAAACAAGAAGAAAGTTGAAGTTATTTATAAGTGAGTACTTAACTACTGTACAATCCCGGTGAACCGAACTAAAGCAAGGGGGGGGGATTCAGATAACGATCTTTTTGGTTAAGCCATGAGCATCTTTTACTATTTTGTATTTATAGTATGTAATTCTGAAATGTTTTGAGTGTAAAACGAATTCAAAACTCTCTTTGTAGGCTGCATTTATGCTCTTTATTAAAGTTAACCCTCCGTCGGGTTGAATAATTGCACCGGCGAGTTCAGGCGCAATGCTTCTGACAGGCAGAGGTAAACAGTATCGTGATTAATATTGTCAATACCCATTCATTTTAATTTTATAATTCGAAAATTAATCACTGACTTTCTTGCGAAGCCTTAAAAGAAAAAAGTGAGGAATATCGTTGCAAAAAAGTCTCACCCTCGCGATGATTTCTGTGCAGTACATTAAGTGTCTTTCAGATTTGAGATTTCAGAGGCACGTCGGATAACTCGGGTTTAGGTTAACCCGAGTTCGGTTAACCAGAGTTTTACTGTATAATTAAAAAATTGTTTTAAAATAATAAAAAATTGTTTTGAGGTGCACATTCCGATCCTCCAAAGTATGTTTGTACCAAATGTAGTAGAGCTAAGCCGAACGTTCTATCCTGAAGAACGCACGCACGCACGCACACACACACATGCGCGCACGCACGCACACACGCGCGCGCACGCACACACGCGCACGCACACACACACTTCGATATTAGAAAATGCATTCGGTATATGAATGACTATTGTTGCTATTTTTAATTCTATTTCTCAGCATGTTTTAATCCAGCTAACGTTCTGTTGGAAGTAAAATGCGCCGCATCATTTTAATATGGGAATCAACTACATATTTTGTATGAGGAATAAGAAAGTGAAGTTGATACTGACAACACACAGTCAGGTGACGCTGGCAGATACATCATGCGACTTGATGCCATTAGGGAAGTTCTTGAACACAATGAACAGAACAAGTGTAAGATAACTAAAATAATACGCCTTAAATGCCTATCACAATTACAAGTTTAAAAAAAACTTTATTAAAGGAAGCATGAATATCAAATTATGCATAACAGATTCAATTGAAATTAAACACACTCACTATTTTCTGCGATTATTTCCTTGTGCTTCACTTCACTATCGGATCATTTGGAAAGCTTAGATAGAAAAAGTACTAAATACTTATTATTTTTGTCTTCAAATGACACCAAGCTGTTTGTTAAATGAGTGGAAAACCTTCCTGTGACATCCGGTTATGGTTGTTGAATATCTCTGAAAATTTTTTGGTTGCCATATCTCTGAAAGGTTTTCAAACATGTGTTCCTTACATGATATCGAAAAAAAAATTTTGACAGTATTGGAGAAGATAATTCTCAGTGTAGCTAGATAAACTTTCACAGGTGAATTGATCACTATCTGAAAAATATGATCTCATAGTAATAAATTTTTAATTTTATTTTAATGCCTTTGTTAGAAGCATTATATACCATTTTTTCATTTACTTATCATGATAAAGAGAAAAGACAGTTTTATTTATGCGAAATAAATTATTTGTCGCTACGATTCTTATCTCTGATGTGGTTACGTAAAACTGAATGAGCTGGATAGGAACTAAAATGTTACGGATCACAAGCAGTTTCGAATAGATTTACATTTTGTAAGACATTTCAAGCATGAGATTAAATGCGTGGATGTGTAGAAAGTAAGACGGAGCAATTCTTAATTAATGCGATTTGTGCAAATTCAAATTTGAAAAATATTTGCTTATTTCAAGTGAGAGAAAAAAAATTAGTTTTGTAAATTATAAAAATACGCTTAAAGAATAGTTCATTATTTTAACAAAGTAAAAATATTTTTGTAAAATCATGAAATTATAATGAGAAGATGTATTTGAAAATATATACTTAGGAGCAGTTTTTAAACTCGGAATAAATTTTCTTATGATTGACAAGGATAATATACTAAATTGCATTTATTTTGCTGCGCCGACCAGAACTTTTAGAAATAGCCGATTATTTTATAATATATATGTCAAATTTAATTATATTGATAATTTCTCGTTATATAAATTTTACAAAATTGTTAACAAGTATATTGAAAACCTGGATATTTTTCATATGTTGTTTAAGGTTTTCAAAGGTAAAGGTTTTGAATTCTTAATATGTTTAATGTTTTAAAATTAATTTATAATTACTATTTTTAAATTTTTTCAAGATTCCGTGTACTTAACAATGTAATTTAATTCGTGTTGTCTTTGTTTGTTATCAATTTTTGTTCTTTTTGTGCAATGTCATGCAACACCTCAAGTGGAATCTTTTCTGTAGTGTGCATTTTCTTCTGTAAATAAATAAGTAAAGAGCTATTATTTCTTTTTTTGTGATTTTATTTACACTCAATGTCTTTTGTGAAGGGATAAAATATTTTCAAATCGCTTTTTATCCGATAATATACTGAATTCACCAACAAAATGATATTTTAGTTTTTGAAATCCTTTGAATGAATACTGCGACGAAGTTCTTACAGTTACAACAAAATTTTTATCTGTCAGGATTTTTCAGCATTAGTGCTTTACACGACCACTTCTTCAATTGTCTGTGCTTCGTTACTTTTCAACACTTTCATATGGCAAATATGTCCGAATTTTCTGTATCATCTGACTGATTTTACATATATATTTAATTTGAAGGGGATAAAGGATGTCTCAAAAATGCCCCACTTCACCACTGACTCAGATCAGTAAAGTTGCAAAATGATACTTGAAATGATGGCTATCATCATTTGTTGTACTACCACAAAGGCTCATACATCACTAAGGTGGGTTGGCTTATGCTGCTTGCATTCTCGCTCTCTGGGTCTGAGTCTTAGTCTGACGGAAATGGAAAAGGCACTCCTATATATACTTGGACGAATAATGCGCGAGCAGAGCTGCACCTTTTTAGCATCTTGCATGGAAGAATAAAATTTCTACCTGCCGCGTCATGGCAAAGTGAGAGATGAAAATGCAAAGGTTCGAGAGGCGGCCACAAATTCTTATCTGTCATGCCACCGTAGACTCTCCCTCCTCTAAAGCATAAAAAATATGACGTGGAATCTGAAGAGTGCGAAATGTGTTTTTTCAATCTACCTACTAACTGAAAAAATAAATTAATGATTTGTAGATCGGTTTATCGATGACAGCGAACTGAACATTTTTCAAGCAATTTTCGTCTTATCTCTTGGAAATTCAATTCTTCATCACTGTGATATTTACAATTTGTCATAGTTTTTATTTAACCAATATCAATTCATTTCAAATAAACGAACTGCATAGCTGAAGAACTGCGCCTTAAAATGCTTCCAATAGAAATGAAGAATTTGAACGAAGTCGGAGGGTGATCGAGATAGATCAAGACGCAATTTAATTACAACCAACCAACCAGAAGAGATGTCCGTCCTGCCTTGGCATGTGCACAAAATTGATGAACATTCGAGCACAACTGCTTGAACAAAATGAAACGGTCGGAAATGGTGGAGCCACCTCCTACGAATTACAGCCTTCACCCCTACAAATCAACTCCAACCTCTACAAGACAACCAACTGGCTCCATCCATTAACCGTCCTAAAAATGGAGAAATTTGAACTACTTAAAAGAAATTGACAACCAAGGTCCGCGGACTAAAGCTAAAAAATAATATGACACAAAATTCCTGTGATTTTAGTCTCTTAGTCACAGTTAATTAGATTTACCAATAAATTAATGAGCAAAAATTACATATTGGGAAACATACACAGAAGTATTCACAAAAACACCACACCACACACCCAAATCGAAGCTGGAGCACAAAGACCCAAAATTCCTGGTCCTCTGTCTATATAATCTCAGTGACTTTTAAACCTACTTATTCACACGTTTGTAAATTTAAACATTATACTTTACTCATTATATCATAACAAATTTAAAAGCTTCTATATAAATCACGTACATTACATTTCCATTTAAAAATATCCTTTAAGAGAACACTGAGTAACAATTGTTCATCATTAAACAGATGAAGCATTTTTCATTCAAAGAAAATTCAGGATTTAAAAAGTTAAAACTCAGAACTTGTGAAAACGAAAATTAACTTCTCCTGAGACTCTTTTCAAATAAAGTTTTAACTATAATTACCAGGCCTTTTACAATTTAATTACAAAAATAAGATGAAGACGACAGAGATGATATAGCCCTGCAAAAACGCTTCAAAAAGAATAATAAGATATTAATAAACAAATCAACTGCAAATGAATATACATAGTAACAGCACAATAAAATACTATATCTAATCACTTGAGAGTCGCGGCATAGTATTTTAATGCATAATTAACAGCAGTCGGCTAAGCTGAGCCAAGACTTTCTACCAATTACGTTTACCTTCAATATCTCACACAGAGAAAAATTACAGCATTTGCTGATAACTGCTGAATTCTTTATGAAAAATCAAGACACTTCATTATGAGTTGAAGTAACGTTACTTCGAGACATTGTGTTAGCTGCCAAAATTGGAGATAAATTGTCAGATAACGCCAACATAGACTCCAAATGTATACAAATAAAAATAACGTACCAACTTGCACTTTGGCATTAAATGGTGCCTTATAATATTTAAATAAACACAGACGTTTAAAAGAAAAGATTAATAAATACAATTTAAAAAATCTATATTCATTTGGAAAAATAAATAAATCCATTCAAAAGTTTATAAAGTTCCGTTCCAATTCATAAAAATGCCTTTATTTCATACTTTAAGAAGCTTTTTACAAACCGTGCCGTATTATGAAGATACAAAGTCTGATACTTACCATTTAGATGTATAAAATGAATAACTGGAGGTTATTGAGATTTTATCAAACATATAACTGTATCAAAATTTTGATCAGATATCAATGGGTAACGTTTGATTGTCCTAAAAATTTATTAAAGTTGAAACTGTTCCAGGTCATTGGAAATTCAGCAAACAGAGATATCTTGGCATATTTTATTTAAAATAAGACGCGCTAAGAAATGGGTTAGTTAAAAAATAAAACCACAACAAGACTGACTCTTTAACTACATTCAAACTTATGATGATTATGCCTCTGCGGCATGTCACTTAAAATAAAAACGTACGTTAACACTCCTAACTCATAATCACTTTCGCAGTTAGTTTCCTATGAGACGCATCGAGCATAACCAAAACTATTAAACTAAATGGTGACGCTTACCTTTTCCAAACCACATATGTGAGAAAATAAAGAACAATAATGCTATTTGGAAGAAATGATGCTTAGCGGGTGACAACACCTACTCGTTTAAACACGTCGTTTGCCCCCATGACAGGCAGCCATTTGGCATTTTAAAAAATGTGGCGGAAGGGAATGAAAATGGTATATAACGAAATAAGCATCAATTGCAAGATCGTATTTGTTGATAACGATATTCACCTCTATTTTTGATGGAGATTTACATTAAAGATACTTTATTCGGTTATGTATTATTTGAATGTTAAGTAAAAGCTATAGATGTAGGGGAAACTTGGGATCCATGACCCATAGAGATACTCGATCCATGGTGATTTCTTCAAACTGTCAGACTAGTGGCGAATCCAGGATCTGCGTCCCCGCCGGGGGCGGAGGTCATAAAAGTTTTGTATCGTCGTGACGAATCTCAAACCTCATGGCTTATGTAAACCAAAGCACTTTAGTCTTTTCTCACCTAACAGGAAGAAACATAAAAAACACTACAAAACTTTCCATAATATAAGAAAAAATGCAATGAAGTTACTAGAGCCAAAGAATGTCTTCGATAGCGTCAACGCTACAAGTATAAGTGGAATGACTATAAAAGTAGGAAAATTTCCGAACCTGTCAAGCCAGAAAGCAATGTTGTCCGGTTTTTATTTTTTTTTAAAGGGAAGATAAGAACAAACAGTTGTAGTTATTTTAAATAAAATCAAGATTTCTGGCTTACCTCTGGGGTTGGAGCTGAAGCCCGATAGCCCCTCCCCCCGGATTCTCCACTGTGTCAGACATTTGATAGACTATTAGGGGACTCACTGTCTGTCTTTCGATTATATGATGTATTGGAGAGGGAATTGCCATTCCAGTCTAAAAAAACCATTGTAGGAGTTGCCTAGATGAAGCGCATCAGTGGCTGCAAAGTAAAATTTCAATTTTCATTTTTTATTGGATTTGTACTTTATCCTTCAATGTAAGCTTCATTCAAATTTTTCTTAGTTTTTAATACACATCAAACAATATTTTGATTAAATGATGGGTAAACTTTTAGCACTACACGATTTAATTTTGAGATTATAGTGAAAAGGGACCAACTTTGGGATACTTGACTCAACCACAAACGATTTGACCGAGTTTCACTTTTTCTGACAAAAATAAAACATAAATAAATTTTTTAAAAATCACTTTTCAGCTCATAACTTCTGAGTAATTTTTGCTATCAAAAACTTTCAATATAAAAGTAGTTTTTTATGATGTCATAATTCTCCTAATTGAAATTTTCTCTCTGTCTTCAATCATAACGGAGCTATGGGGAAAAATAAATTGGGGAGGGAATTGAATATCGCTTTTCAGCTCATAACTTCTAAGTAATTCCAGCTGTCAAAACACTTTTAGTATAAAAGTTGTTCTTTATGATAAATGATAATTCGCCTAATTAAATTTTTTTTTCTGTCTTTAGTCGTAACAGAACAACGGGGATAATTTGGGGGAAAAGATTGAAAATGCTTTTTTAGCTCATGACATCTAAGCAATTGCAGCTATCGAAAACATTTCAATACAAAAGTTGTTTGTTATGATGAGGCAATAATTCACACAATTTGAATTTTCTTTCTATCTTCAATCGTAAGGGAATTATGGAGAAATTAAATTTTCATCCCCCCACTATTTTCACCCCCTTTCAGCTGGATAGCGCCTTTTACGAACTCAGCCGAAATTTTCACTGTTCTTACAACATATCCCTCGCCGGTTGAAATCTAATCAAAATTACTCTAGTTATCGTGTTCACAAGATAATATGGGCAAAAACGTTATATATATATACGTCTCTACTATTAATAATAAGGAAAAGAACATTTTGTCCTCTATTTGCATAAGAATTAGAGCTGCAAGAATGAAAGTGGGAGGAAGAGACTGCAAATGACGAAAGCTTTTCAACAAGGAGTAACATTCACAGGTTGAAAGGCACTTTAAGTTAGGGGGAAAGGAGGAGAAAGGAGGGAAAATCACTTTTCAGCTCAGAACTTCTAAGCAATTGTAGCTAGCGAAAAAGTTTAAGTTCAAAAATTGTTCGTTATGATAAGGCAATAATTCGCCTAATTTGAATTTTCTTTCTATTTTCAATTGTAAAGGAATTATGAGAAAACGAAAATTTCCACCCCCTTTGAGCTGGATAGCCCATCTACAGAACTCTACCGAGATTTTCTCTATCCTTACATCATATCCCACACTGGTTAAATGTAAATTAAAATTACTCCAGTTATCGTGTTCACAAGATAACATGGGGGAAAGCGTTATATATACATATAACTTTTTAACGAAGGTTTTTTTTTGGGTTCTAGGGGTCATGATTTGGTTAGTTACAAAGGCTATTTTGGGACGCACCTCGTAATTTTGAACCGCGGTCAGATGACGAGGACAACACCTGAGCTGGCACCTCCCTCTCCAAACGTCCACGCCACGCCAACGGGAGGACGTTTGGCCACTATGTATGATTTAGCGTGCAACAGGCCCCATACACGGCGGATCTTCAGTGGAATCGGGTTTCGAACCTAAACCTCCTGCCCCAAAGCCGAGACCTTACCACTAGGCCACCGCGACCTCTCTAGGAGTCATGATTGGTGAAGATCGGCAGAAATTTTCTGGAAGTCGCGTCATGAGAACCATTGCAATAGGTAGACTTCCTATAAGGAATCTACCTAAAAATGTCTATAAAAACTTTAAGGCCAGATAAAATGTTCAGATTATGGATAAATTTAAAATCAAAAGAGATAAAATTAATTTTAATACTAATGTTAATAAATAAATCAACAAAATACATTTATGGCCATTTTATTGCAAAAATAAAACAGCTATACAAAAAAAATATCTGCCTGTGTAAAAATTTTTTGGCTATCAAAATAAAATCAATATAATAATTCAGAAAAAAATATTCATCAATCTTGTAAACCCCAGTTGGTTATAATGACTTCACACAAATATCCGATCTTTCTTGAACAAAATTAATTTTTGACTCTGTTCAGCACTAGTTCTGTATCATTCATCTTAATTATTGGATCAAACTTCTGCAACTAAGGATAAGTACCTCTCAGTTTTGTTAAACTTATTTTATAAATTAACTCCAAAATTTCTCAAAAGGAATGCAATATTATTAGTCTGGATACTTTCAATATTATTAGTCTGGAAATCTTCAGTGTTATTAGTTAGGAATCAGAGTTTATTCTAAGAATTTTGTGAAAAGACCTATTATTTTGTTTTCAGACGCATCTTTCACCTTCAGGCGAAAGATTAGGCAGGTTAGTAATACTGCCTTTGTATGCTTCCTAATTTATTTTTCCAAGAACAAATCCAAGAGATCCCATGCCATTAAACGAAAATCAGCCCCATGCCGTAACAGACCCACCATTTAATTGACGCTTTGAGGAAAAAAAATATTTCTTGCCTCAAATCATGCCAATAATACTTCCAGCCATCAGTACCATCCAAGTTCCGTTTCTTTTCATCAGAGAAAGTGATTTGCAATCATTGGGGTTACCAAGCCATCGCAGATTTCTAACGTTTTGTATCGGGTTTGACCAGAAAGGGAGATTTATGCATCTTTGCTTTTTACTATAAATTCCTATATCAAATAATAATGTAGCAGATGCTTTTCCTGCAAACATTTCGACCAGTCGTTTATAGGATTTCTTTACTCGAGTATTTTCCGACTGATGTTAATTTTAAAACTCTTGTTTCATATCTGAGCGACAAGGTTTTAAGATCTACCTCCAGCGTTTTACTTCCATACTCATCCTTAAATTCAAAAATATTTTTGATAACTAATTTAGATCTTCCCATTCCTTTGCTAAGACGAAAGATGATATCTGTCATTTTTCAAGTTCAGTAAGTTTATTTGTTCTTGAGATTAATATAGAAGTACCAAATATCACAAAAGAAGATGTCAAAAAAATCTTTGTGCTTCAATGATATTAACAACTATAACGGCAGTTTGTTTCAATATAACTTCCAATGATAGTTTTAAGTAAAAGTACTTTAAATTTCTAAGAGTAACCTTAAAGTTTTTACACGAAACGATACAGCTTATTTTAATATTTGTTTTATTTGTGGATCAAAATGCTTTTAGACTTTTTGTATTTGACTTTTTATATTAGCATTTAAACTTAATGATAATATTATAATACAATTTCCATCATTTGATTGAGAATTTATCTATGATCTCAATTTTTTTTTCTGGCTTTATAGTTTTTACACGCACTGTAGTTTGATGACAACGTATACTAATGGAATATAAAATCCCAGCATTGGGAGGAATTACATTGAATCGATGAAAATAGCACAGCATATTTATTGCTAACAAATTTAAAAGTAATAAAATTTTCGGGAGATAAGTGAAAGGACACATGAATAACAATATTTAAATATGATGGCATTGCTTCTGTCTATTCCTCGTAGTTGCCATGTTATTGAAAGCAGGCACTAATATATGCACGCATCCTATTTATACGCCGTATGCTATTTTGAGGGATGAATTTCTACGATTGTTGCATCTACTTAAAAATACCATCAAAACTCTTTCCAGAATGGTGGTGAGAACAAAACTGCATTTCAGTAATTTCTCATACATGTTCAATTGGTGAAATGTATGTTGGTCGTAGTGTTCATGGCAGAATGATAACAGCTCTAAAGACATCTTATTGTCTTACCGCCACGAGAAAAACCCTAGACACGAGACATGCCGATGGCGGTCGTTATGGAAACGGGATATTCCAATGCATTTTGGGGGTGAAGGAAAGGGCTTTATTTCGTTTGGCTCAGATAGAACCAGCGGAAGTCTCATTTCGCTTTGTACTTCCGTCGAAAACGAATTCCTCGCCCTAACGCTTAGTTAATCTTACGTTTAGTTTAGTCAGCTAGTCGCTTAGTTTGCCAAATGTTGCGGTTAATTTTATATCCGTTTCCCTCCTGTCTTCGACTCGTCTACTTGAGGCAACCCTGTTCAGGGTTTTTCTCCTGGCGTTAGGACAGTAGCTTGTAGCCAGCTACTCTGTGGGGCTTAGCACTGTCACGCTGGGAAAAGCGTCAACAATTTCCCTCATGAACGGCGTCAAAATAAGTCGATTACTATTCTGATTTATTACTCTGTGTACGGGGTATCGGGAAAATAACGAGGGAGGTCTTATTGTTATACAAATTCTCTCCCCACGTCATAACACCTGGAGCTCACCCGCTTTTCAGAAAGCAGTCGACAAAACCATTTTGAGAAGCACTAGCACTGAGACAGAAAAGAGTGGTCGATGATTTTTGATAGTGTGAATCAACTCACAATTGCGTTTCCTTTCTCAATACGTTCTTCAGAGCTTATTAATTTTTATAGAAAAATTTCAGAATAACATATGCAAACTGCGATAAAAAATAAGAAGGAAATTATTGTAAATATATTAAACCTTTGAAAGATTATTCATCTGTTTATTACAAAGCGTTGCATTACCTATAAAAATAATTAAATTGTTTATCTTTATGATTTTTTGTTTTTATTTATTCATAGCTATGCTTTTCGAAAATAGGTTTTAGCTTATAATTAAATTTTCCATGTTCAAATTAGCATTGATAAATCGTTTGGCAAAATTAGAAAAACTAAAAAGTTAATGACATCAAAAATGAAAGCTGTTTTTGATAAATTTAAAATATCATTTGTAAATAATTTCAAATTTTTCTTTTAGATAATTGAAATTAAGTTAAACTATTTCTTAAACATAATTAATTATCAATCACTAGAGAATAACGACTTACTTTGTATTCCATTTTTTCTTTTAATCGATTATGCATTTTAATTGTTTTGAAAATAAAAGTGTTTATGTCTTGTATAAAACTAATCGCCTATTCGTTTTAATTGCAATGTCAAAATCCTATGAAAATTTTGTTAAAAAGTAAACCGTTTTAATCAGCCAAAAAGAGTCAATCAACTGAAGCGAGCTAAGTTCTTTGCAGAAAATGTTTGCCTCCAAGTAAACAAGTTTCATTTAATCCAAAAATAGGAAGGACACAAAATTAATGAAACTCTGTTCTGATAACTATTAATAAGATATTTTTAAAAATTAATTATAATTAATAAACAAAACCTATCGAAAAAAAGTGAACCTCATACCTGGAATTTCTTGTGGTATGCAAATTTTATGAAAATCTATCAGATAATCTAAATAGGATAATATATATTGTAAATTATTAAACTTGATGGTTTGTTCTGTTTTAGACTAAGGAATCGGAGCATAGAAACAGTTATTTTCCAAATACTTAATTCTAATTTCTTTTTACAAATTTATCAACTTGTCCCGAAAATTTTCTTTCCACTCTGAACAATTTATTTACCTTTCGGTTGCATATATTGATAACAGTAATGAGAATATAAATAATACAGGGTGGTCATAAATTATTGGACCAATTTCAAAAATTAATAAAAAAACTAATAATGGGTTTGGGTAACAATGAAAAAAATGGGTAAAACTAATATGGATTTTTTAACGCGCCGTTACGGTGGTCTAGGTAGTCGTATAATATTGGACATCTCCCATTTTTTGAGAGCCATTATCTGCGTAACTATTAAAGCTAGAAAAAATAAAAGCATGCATTTTTAGGGAATTTTATGCTCTTTAATTTGTTAAATAAATTGTAATTCGAAAATTGAATAGTTTTCGAGATATTCAAGAAAAACTAAAAAGGAAACCAGAAAACGCGCATCGGCTGTAGCAAATTTTGAAAGGTGTAATGATGCGCCACCTCTCTGAAAAAAATACTTTTTTATTTGCTTTCTCATTTAAAATAAAACGCAGTTGTAACATTCTTAGTTTTTTTTAAATTCATTTTTGAAATGGGTTCAATAATTAACGATCACCCTGTATATAGGATTTTTAGCGTTCGTTGAAATTAAATGAGGAATTTCAGCTCATAATATTGCAAATGACATAGAACTCGCTATCGTATTTTTGTGTTCATTCCTAAGTTCTATGAAAAGTTCTTATTATTGTGTACACATAATCAAATATAAATCTTAAGTATTTTCTATTTTCTTAAATAGAAGTTTAGGCACAAAATGTTCTATAATGGTTTAACAGGAACTAGTGCAACGAATCTCCAATCTTTAGTCACGACACTCTCGTATCCATCATGAGAAGCTGAAAGTTTTCAGGTTTTTATAGAAAGTTACTGAATTTTACATTACTGAAATTTTTATTTTGATTTGCAACCCTACTCACTCCCGATTCTTTCATACATCGTGATAGTCATCACTCAAAAATATCACATCTTTTCCCTCTTAGTTTATAAAACATAGAGGCTTATTACATTATTTTGAAAAACCAATTCTTAACACAGAATACATTTTACAGATAGGGTAAAAGATTAAAAATAAGAAAACAAAAATAGTAAAAAGCTGAACGCATAAGCTGGCAGCTCATTGCATAGTTATCATTTAACACATTAAACTTATTAAAACTCTTGAAGTGTCAATAACAAATTGAGAAATCAAAGGCTAATTATTTTTTCCCATGCGAATTGTGATGGCATCAGCCGGGATAACGGTTGATGTTTTAAACGTATATTGACATAGAGTAGATGGATCAATAAGTTAGAAACGCTTATAAAAAGAGGTGACTTAAGCGGTCGTCATTTCAGCTAAATTCTATTCATTCTATTCTAAATTCTATTTCATTAAAATCAGTGGTTGCCAATACAAAACTGGATTATAAAATTCTTAAATATTTTAATTAATCAGTCAAGGAAATCGGATTGGCAATCTTCGTGATTAAAAGTTTATTTTATTTAAATGGTAAGCAATAAGTAACTCAGTAAGACCATTATGAAACCAAACATTTTGGGACACGAAGCATAGTAAGAACTAATAGTTATTTATGGCATTGTTAATAAATTACTGTAACAACAGAATCTAAATCACTAGGTTAAATCTAATTCATGACTGAAACTCATTGTTCCATATGATTAAATATTTCCTCTCCCCTCTTGTATCCATAAATGCTTACAAGAACGTTGACGCAATTTGAATCTGAGTCTACTTCTTTACTAAAATATAAATTTAAATTTAGCATTAGTTGCAAAATTCAAACTGGAATTGTACTCACTTGGCTACTTTAATATCGCATGAAACTTGCCAAAAACTGAAATTATACTGAAACACTTTGCATTGTTTACGAATTAAATACACAATTGATTGTCAGTACAAGTTGGCAATAGTAAATGCTTATAAATCCAGCACGCCTTCCAATATGGCCTTTTCGCTATCTGACAACAAACCCAAAACTATAAAACTTTACAACCAGCATTTGAGCATCGTTTGAAACAATAAACGACCTGTTTATTTTTCGAACTCCATAATTACCCTCAGCTTTTCTGGATTTTATGTCTGCCTTTAAACCTCGAGGCCGCTTATGAGGTAGAATTTTTCGATGCCAAAGATTCGTTTCTCCCTGCTGGTCCTTTTTTTGTTTTGTGAAAAGAAGCCTGTTATTTCTATTACCTTTCATCTAAATGTGAGCTTCTTTCAAACTATTACCTCTCTCCATCTGTAGTTGGGGCACGTCTTAGTCAGCACAGCTCCCTATAATTGATTTTTCGACTTTGTAGCATCATTGTGTGAGGTCAAAACCGAAAGAAAACATAAAAGTTAGCTATTTTCCTCTTGCTGTGGGTGCCATTAGTATGCTTAACTCCTACTGAAGAAGAATGGCACTGTTTTACGTGAACTAGACGTTCACGGCGCTAATTCAGAGGCAATCGGTACAAAAAAAATTAAAAAGGTTTTCAGAAAGGGCATTCTGATTAAGTTTCAGAACAGCATTTTAATGAGATATTTAAAATAATGAAATATTTAGAAATAAGGCCTTCGTAGAGAATAAATATTTTTCATAATAAAATATCAAGAAAAGTTAACTGAAAATTTATTTTTATACGGTTATCTCAAATCAAATTCTGGTTGGATTCTCACACTAAATTTTGGTATTCCTAATTTAATTAAAACTAATTTAAAGACTCCTTTCTAATCTTTCTATCAGAGACAACTCATGTTCATGTGATCAAAGGAGTTTACTGTCTAAATTTGGAAGACATTTCGCAGTTATTGCATGAGGACGTTGTTACGTCACAAAGCAACATAAGGTAATGTGAAGATGGATGTTAGAGGACATGCGTAGTTACTTTTATCCAATGGCAGCTCATCCGTAAGAGTTGCAGAGCTGCAGTCCTCCCTGAAATTATTTTGAAAGATTATATTTTCCTTTTTATTCTAATTGGCTTACTTTTCCACTTTGAGAATTGAGTAACAACGAAAATCGCAAAAAGTAATAAAAAATGACGGAAGGCTGTCTTTTCAAACAGTCGCTGATGTTAAAGGCGTAGGACTAATTTACTCGCGTGACTTTTTTGTTTCTCGAAGTTTCTCGTAAGTTTTTAAGTTTAAGTAAATTTTCTTTGTGACTTCGGTTTTTATCCTTTATCTCTAAAATAAGACATTAGTTATGTTTTTAACATATGTAGTTACCGAGATATAGAGGATCGCGTCACCAATTCGTGCGAATTTTTTCCCAACTTTGCGACATAGTAGTCGCTGAACTACAATTTCTATTTTCAATTTTTTTATAACTTCTTTGTTACCCCTTATCTCTAAAATAAAACTAGTTATGTTTTTAACATATGTAATTACCGAGATATAGAGGATCTCCCATACCAAGTTTTGTGGCGTTTTGGCGTGTGAATAATTTTCCTTCCCGAGACCCCAATGGGAGGAACGTAGTCCTATGTTAAAATGTAAAAGGAAGACGGAAAATCAATCAAGAATTAAAAGAGAGACAGACCAGAGCTGCAGACAATTTTGCCCCTCCTCAGGATATGAAATTAACACAATGAGCAACTTGAAGCGGTAGAAAAGCAACCCTTTCTCCGCTTAAAGTTGCATTCATTTGAGCTGCACTCCGGAGCAGCTCATGATTGGCGCGACTTCCTCATTTGGCTTTTTTTCGCTTTTTCTCAGTAGTTCAGTCGTTAAGTAGTTTTTTTAAATCCAATTCTGGGGGAGTTGTTTATTTTTTGCTTCTTTATGTTTTTTGAGGTGCTGATTACGAATCTGAGGTTTTCCACCAACAATTTTTGTTGGAATTTTGTTGGAATATAGCCAAAACACATGAAAAAAATCTTTTAATTTTTTTGCTTATAACTCAAAAACTATCAATTTTTAGTATATTATCATAATATACCAAAATAATCAGCGCAAAATTGCGTACAACTTAGGTCTGTATAACTTTTGCAGCGCTGCTTGTTTCTGAGCTGACGAGCCTCCACTGCTTTTATCATGTGACTGACCCCATCTTTCGATAAACTTTTTGGTCCAAGAACTTTGAAGTTGACTATGCTTTTACAAACAAAAGTGAAAGTAGCATCAGTGCAAAAGGAAATTAAGACAGCGGTAGAACGACAAATGAAAGAAAGCATTCAGTAAAATAAAACCATAACTTAAATCAGTAAAATAAACTTTATGGATTTTAAATATGCAAAAACATGAAAATGAGATGTTTTATGAAGTAAAGTGGATAACGAAATTGAAGATGTTTTGAAAAGTGATTAGGAACGATTTATTAAGATAAATGCTAAGGCTAGACGTGTATTCAGCAATCCATTTTTTAATTAACAAATTCTTCTCTTTTCTAAATTATTTTAGCAATTTTTCTTGCTGTTTGTTTCATCGAGTATTGTTCAGAATGAGATGTTTTATGAAGTAAAGTGGATAATGAAATTGAAGATGTTTTGAAAAGGGATTAGGAACGATTTATTAAGATAAATGCTAAGGCTAGACGTGTATTGAGCAATCCATTTTTTAATTAACAAATTCTTTTCTTTTTATAAATTATTTTAGCAATTTTTCTTGCGGTTCATTTCATCGAGTATATTCAGATTAATGAAACAAATAACAAGGAATAAAATATTTAACACTTATTAATGAATTTTTATTTTAATTAATAAAATATTATTAATAAAGAACCAAAATAACAAAGTAATTAAAATAATATTTGTGAAGTAAACTAAGTTTTATAAATTATGGCTGAATGTTTTAAGCGAAAGCAAGAATCAAATTGCGCCAAAGCAAATCTGTTACATATAATATCATACATACAAATCCACTTGGATGGAAAACCCATAACAATGAGATATCAATCGTCTTGAAAATCATTATGCTATATTTGCCTTTTTTAATATCATTGTATAAATGAAAAAAATGATTGCAGAATATATATCTGTATTGGTTTAGGAATTGGGGAATTTATATTTTGGTATTCCAAAAAATATAAACGCTCAGAAATAGAAAATTCATATCACTTTAATGATTTATAATATACCTAATTTTATACCATATTAATTGATTATCATGTATGGATGTTCATATGCGTAGAATAAGCAACATATATGCTTATATAGAACTTTTGTGAATAAAATTAATATTAGTTTGCCCGCAGGACGATGGGGATTTAATAAAAAGTCATTCAACAAGTAGAGATACAAATTTATAATCAGTTAAACATAAAATGAGGATATATTATATAGTTACTGCATGCGTAAGAACATTGATTAAAACCCAAATATCTTTAATTGCAAATTATTGAGAAGTAGTTCATAAGTTTTAAAATATATAATGAGAATCTCTTATATTTTATTTAAACACCAAGTTTAATCAAAATAATATAAAAAATAGATGAACGAAGAAATCGTATAAGGTTAAACAATATACACATGCTTCAAAAAGTGAAAGATAGTGCTTAATAACATGCAACAATGAAAATACTAAATCAGCAAAGGAATATAACTAACTTTTGAAACATTTCAGACTAACTTTTGAAACATTTACATTATTACGTCTATTAAGCAACAATTTGAAAATGAATTCACTGTGCAAATATTTCTTTTAATAGGGATGGTTTACTATTCTTTAGTGTTACGCGTTCCTTCTATTTAATTTTGATTTTCTTCATAAGGAGTTTTCATATATTTAGCAAATACGATTTCTTTTTTTTTTAAATTTTGGTACTTCTTTACAATATTACTTGTGTTTTTCATGCCCTAATATTCTAAAGGACGTTTCTAAATAAAAATTTACAATTTTTGGTTTTTCCATTTAATTATTTACTATTCTTTAGTTAATTTATCTTCAAATAAATAATACTTCAGTATTTTCCTTTATATATACTAATATTATTAATCATTATTAACCTTCTGTCTGTTTATCCCGCGAGTTTCGTGGTTAGGAAGTAAGTCTGTTTTCTGCTGCATTCTACGATTTTCGCAGGCTAATGTGTTTATTAGGTACCACAAAGCTTTGAATCGCATTGTACTAATAAATCTTTGTATATAAATAACAGTTTGCTTGGCTCAACGGTATTTGAACATGTTTTGAAAGAATTGCATCGAAATAGTGATTTTTAAAAAATAGCCAGTTATAGGGTTAATAAATTTTGTATTTAACTTACGATTTGTTTTAAAATTTTCATCATCTACTTCAGACTGGCAAAGTTGAAAGTTTAAGAATCCCTATCAAATGTAACTACTTTAAGTATTTAAATTTGATTCTAACCTTTCCAGGAATATATATTTAAGAGAAGCAGAAAAATGTTTTGTTAGTGTATTTATATATATGATAAGGCTTTTAATTTAAAGTCTTTTGTAATGATGTTTTCGTATATTTTATTATTTTTCCGTAAAAATAATGAAATGACATTTTGCGACATTTTCTTTATGAAAACAATCTTCAACGATGCACTCTCGGATAAGATTTTAAAAAAAATATTTCAACATATTTTTTAAACTCCTTCATGCCAGTTAAATATACGAGTTCAGTAACCTGTTATCGAAACAGATAAATGTAGGAAGTATGTAAAACTTTATATTCTGGGTTAAATAACATTTCGAAGAACGTGAACGATTGTCAGATTGTGCTCTTCCATAATGAATGCGAAAACGAAACCCAGAGAGCATTTTCTGTGAAATTATGCACCACGCATGCGCCACTTTTCTGACCAATAGACGCTGGAGCTGCTGGCGCGGTCTAACCAACGGGGCAAGTCATCTTCTCTACTCTTCCGAACACGATCACTCTTCATCTGACAGATGATTTCTGATCTCTACCGTGGTCAGGTTATGATGATAGAACTCTCTAGTCTTCAGCTTCTTCAGATCTTCTTCAGCTTCTCCTCGGTTTAGGAGCGATTTTAGTCAGTGTTTGAAATAGGAACTCACTAGTTCGAACTCATTATGGATCGAAGGTAAGACCATTATATTGTATAAGAAATGAGAGATTTAGAAATCCCATTACAAAATTATTTCTGGATTTTTTAAGAAGAAACCGAAAATAAATTATGTAGTTGCTTTTAAAGCAATAGAAACTTCTAATAATAATTTATAAAAAATTGTTTAGAGAATCATTCGACTGACCTGAAATTTATTAATTCGATGTAGTTAAAATTTTACAAATGCTAGAAGAGTTAAAATTATTATTCTGTTCAATTCAACAGTAGTCGTTCTTTTTAAATTGAACTTTGACTTTTCTTTAGGATGTCTATCATTTTTTAATATTTTGAGATTTAAGAATTCTAACCTAAGGTTATTATTTTTATATAAAAATTTCAGGTATACAGAATAATATGAACTTAAAAGATGATCTTTATGAAGATAAAAAAGTAATAAATTATTTTATATGTAAAGGCTGAAATTTATATTAAATTGCACAAATGAATTCTGAATTTTATTTTATACTCTTAAATCATTTAAACGATAAAATCTAAATGATCAAAATGCTATAATAACTCTATCCCAGTGCCTCAAGCACTTTAACAGTAAAGTTCTAAAGCGTATAACAAAAATTTTAATAGAATGATAGCAGAAAAATAAAAATAAAAACCCAAGATTTATTTGTAAGGTATTATATCTGATTTATTCTGGACGTTATTAATAGCACTGCAATGGTCTGGAAAAGAAAAAAATGAATTCAAGTCTTAATTAAATGTCACCTTATTTATTCTCGGTTGTTTTACTAAATATAAAATCATCGGGAAGAGAGAAAAAAATAATTTAAATCTTAATTAAACGTTACCTTATTTATTCTCGATTGTTTTACTAAATATAAAATCGTCTGGAAGAGAGAAAAAATGAATTTAAATCTTAATTAAACGTTACCTTATTTATTCTCGGTTGTTTTACTAAATATAAAATCGTCTGGAAGAGAGAAAAAATGAATTTAAATCTTAATTAAAGGTTACTTTATTTATTCTGGGTTGTTTTAACAAATATGAAATGATCTAAAAAGGATGAATTTAAGTCTTAATTAAAAAAATACCTTATTTATCTGGGTGGCTTAAATGATCTGAAAGAGAGAAAAATGAATTTAAGTATGATTAAGTTTATTTAAGTTTTGATAAGTAGCGTAACACATGTCTGAAGTTAAAACATAACGTAATAAACATCATGATAAAGTTTTGAGGATGTTATTGTAGCAGATCGTTGCGAGATTTAGTAGCTATGTTATACTTTTATTTTCAAATATTTCAGCGATTGTTATTATATGTTATGCATTTAATAAGAACTTTATTTGAAAAAAAGTCTTTACTGATTACTTAATTAATAATAGTATTCAACAAAATACTATGATACTCTGAAAATATTATCTGATGACGCACTTTACTTTTATATGAGACATGACAATTTAACGTTTAGGAAATTGCTGATTATATTAGAGTTTCTCAAAATTATTTATGTAATAATGTTTACTTTTCCTTCATAATGTTCCTTTTTTTTCGTAAAAACAAACAAACAAACAAACCTGAAAGATATTTATTACTCATTTTTAGAGTGTTTTCTGTTGATTAATATGATGAAGCATCTATAAATGCAATGTGACATCTTGACTCGAAAAAAATATAATCACAAGAACTTAACTTCATTTTCTAATATATAAATGATATTTAATTTCTTTTTTTATTATTATTTATTTATTTTTTTTTTATTTTATTTATTTTTTTTTTATTTTTTTTTTATTTATTTTCTCATTATCATGTTAAAAGATATTTCTAAATTTTATACAGTTTTTAAATGTCCGATATTTCTTTGGATCCATTGTGTATCTAAGTTGGTAAGGAAATTACTTTAAAGCAATTGTAATCCGATTTAAATAAAAATATTTTTAATGGTAACGTGAAAATATCTAATTTCAGTAAAAGCAATTTTAAGATATATTTCTGATGACTTAAAATCCTCGTCCTTAACTGAATTTTGGCTGCTTTTATGTATCGAAATATATTCAATTTCTTATTTCTCCATAAATTAGACAGGCATATCTGTTAGATTTAGCTTACTCTCAGGAATCAGATAATTTTAAAATTTTCTCATTATTCATTTTATCATTAAACATCACTAAAAAATTCTATTGGAAACCCTTGATGGTAATACCGCAAGTTGAAATTAAATTAAATCTAGTTTAAATAAGCAAAGTTGTGTTGTATTTTAATTATAAAAAAGTAACGACTGAACATTGCTCGTATGAGAATCGGTGAAGTGTCAATAAATTCAATTTCTACCCGGAGAGTCAATTTGTCTGTTACTCTTACGAATATGATTTTATCATTGCGTTTCATGAAAGAATTATTTTTATGCAATAAACAAAGATGATTCGTACGTTCTGCAAAACTTTGATACTTAGTAGAAATATTTACAATTTTAAACACTTTTGAAACCTTCCAAGAGGACTCCAATTTAAATTATATCTATTATACGTGATTAAAGGTTTTTTTCGTGCCTTCCCAAACTATCATCTCCAAATCACTTCATGAAGATTTGAAGTGAGAAGCTAGAATGTAAACAAGAGCACTGAGATTTTCATTAAACTTCTTGGAGTACCTATCAGTCAGTAATGATGGAGAATAAGGATCTGAATTTCCTTTTGTAAACACATTATTATTTTATCATTCTTGCAGGGAGAAAAGAAGACATAAAGGGAAAATAATTTGCTCTTAATGATGGTCATTCGCTTTCCTCTCGTGCTCATTGACTTCCCTGCTAGTTGAGTTGTTAGTTTGTGTACTTTCTTTCTGTTGATAGGTTGGATAGTCTTTCCGGCGATCCGAGCTCTTAATGAATAAGGAAACAGTGGCACTTCCAGGAATCGACAGTATTTTTTCCCATTCCTCAAAGTTTTCGGTAAATTAGAAATGAAATTCAACCAGTTTGAGATCAAATTAACTTGAAAAAGTAGCTTCTTTTTGGATTGTTTCACAGATGAAATTCAAAATTGCTTCTTTCTTTTTCAGGGTCAGAGTTTAATAAGCGTGAATTCCATGAATATTTAGGCTATGCATATTTTATTTGCATAGATCATAAGAAATGCTTATTTTAAAGTCAATTCTTCAATTATATTATTTTGATTGTGAATATCAAATGCTTAATTTAAGCAATATATACTGTCAGATAACGGGATAATGACGATATGGTTTAATACTTTATTGTGCATATGTTACCATCAGTATACGGCAAGCAGGCGTTACGTAGAATGCATAGAACATGTATATTGAAACCTGGTAACTTAAACCAAAATATGAACCATCTCTCTAAACATGAGTAGTATGTCTATACATTTTTTCTAAGCATTAGAGTTCTTCAAAATCCGTATTTTTTATTCTTACCAAGCCTAAATCTCCAAATTAAATTAGTTTCGAACTGGTTGGTTAAGTTGAGTATATTAAGTTAGTTGAAGTATTTTCAACTAACTTGCGATGATTCGAGACTGGCAGGTTATATAAATATTTTAGCCCGAATATACTCCGTTTAATCATTTAAATTCGATTATAGAAAAACTAAATGACTGTAAAAATAAAATAAAATACAAAATTTTTCTATTATCTTTAATTTACGTGAGAAAATTCTTGAAAAATACAAATGCTCTTTTATATGCAGCTCTTTTCAGGACTTAAAATAATTTTATGCTATTTCTAATAAAAATATTTCATCCTTCTTGGCACAATTCAGAAATCAAGGCCTGAACTGTGTTAATTATTAACTGAACTGTAAATTTGACATTATCCTATTTTATCAAGGCAAACGAAATCCAGTTTAGTTATCAATCAGTTGAGATTCAGTTGCATTAATCTAAAATAAGATTGTCTCTTTAATAGATATTTGTCGATATGTTCCTTCATTTACTTTTCACTATCCCGAAAGAACAGTAAAATTCACTATCATTTCAGCCATGTGACAGCATGCTTAATAATTCCTCACCGCTACATTGCACTGACAAAAGCAGTTAAAAAAAACCTTATTAGGCACGTTGTTTTTTGTATCAAAATAATTGGTCATCTCCCCATATTCGATTATTATCAAACTTTAAACGATAGTTGATGAATTGCAAGAGTTAATACCTAAACTGATAGACTTATCCGTTCTGGAAATGAAGTATCTGCAGAAAACCGATCTACCGCTTATTTGACAATGATGCATGTGTGTGCGATTTTATAACACATATGCCATTGAGATGAACATATGATACTTGTAAGCTCCAGGATAACTTATTTCTAAGATCGGAAGGGGAGTTTCAATGTAATGGATTACCAGTGTCATCGGCACAGTTTCATCATAAGGCGTCATGTGTTCGCAGATGGCATTTTGGAGATACGAGGGCTGTCAGATAATAAAGGTACAAGGCGAAATTACACTGGCAATTATAATTCTGGAAAATATTTAATATATTTCACAGAAACTACATACTTTTGTTTATTTCTCCACATAATCTCCGTAAACGTTGAGACATTTATCCCAGCGTGACATTAGTCTGTACATCCCTTCATGGTACTACTGTTTGTCAAGTTGCTTGAAGTATTCTAGAACGGTGTTTTGCAAATCCTTCTGATGCTCAAATCATTTTCATGCACAAATGTCTTTAAAGGTCCGAATAAATCAAAATCCTAGGGAGCTAAATCTGGACTATAGAGTGGATTTCGCAGGACCTCCCGTTTCCGTTGTTTCAACCACGCTTTGGTTTGATTTGACGCATGGGATGTTGTACCATCGTGCAAAAGATTAACTTCTTCACGTAATCGTCCTGGCCTTTTCGTTTTAATGGCTGTATGCAATTTTTCGACAGTTTTGGTGGGAAAAGGATTTGTGGATCAGGAGGATTTGCAAAAAAAAAAAAAAATCCAAAAAACCCGTTCTGGAATACTTGAAGCAACTTGACAGACAGCGGTACCATGAAGTGATGTTCAAACGAGTGTAACGCTGGGATAAATGTCTCAATGTTTACGAATATTATGTCGAGAAATAAACAAAGGTATGTAGTTTTTGTGAAATGTATTAAATATTTTCCAGAATTATAATTGTCAGTGTAATTTCGCCTTGTACCTTTATTATCGGACCTCCCTCGTAAAAATCTAACCATTGTGACAATTTACTCGGTCAATGTATCTGTCGCAAAATGTCTAAACTGGTTACACTTACTTTACGAGGAATTTCGACATTACTAAAAATTCTCTTCTACACATTTAATTTTCGTATTTTTCACATATCATATGGCTTCTGTCTTCGTTTCACCATAAAGCTCAATTTCGACTCAGTTAAAAGTAAATTAAATTTAAAATTATTTTTAGACAACATATTTGGCCTTGTTAAGGGATAGAAGTTATAAATATTTTTAAAAGTGAAAACAGTTATTTTGCGAAATGAAATGTTACAATGAATTGCTAAAAATTTGAAAAAATTATTTGAAGAAATTATGAAAGTTAAATCATAGTTTTATTATACTTTTTTTTATCAGAGCATTTGAAATATTGACCCCAGTTTCTTTAAATTTTGCAATTTAAAACGAGTCATTTAAGTTATTCCTGCTTGTTCTATCAAGATTATGTATGAATGATATATGAAAGCCATATGAAGTCTTATTATAATACAGTTTCTCGTATTGATAATGTATGTAAACACTGACATTTCTGGAAAGGCTTACTCTTTTTTTTCCCCGCGAAAAATGTTTACAATTTTAGGTGAAAGAACAACTCATTTTTCCGATTCACCCAACCGGAATAACTATCAGGTAACTGAGTTCATAATTATTGCATTTCCATTCCATTTCCAGATTTTCTTTCGGAGTATTTCCATAATTTTGAGAACAAACCGGTTAGTTATCCCTAAAAATATATCTACAAATTAAGCTAAAGACCAATGCTAGTCTTAAAGGAGCCACCAGTTTCAAAAGCCGATGCTAAATAGTTCACTTTGGGGTCTGTTGACCCTTGTCAATGAAGGCTGTCATTTACATGTCGTGTCACCTGCCTTTGCTCAGACAGTAATAAGACATTAAAAGCAAAAGGAAGCTGTCGGGATAGTAAGTAACATGATTAGATAATTATCTGACTTCGCACGATATTTTCTAATGAGTTTTGAACGACTAACTGAAAAATTGGGCAAAACAAAGGTTCATTCAAATTCACAAAATAAAAAGTAACGCCTATAAATTCTACAAGATAGGATAAACAACAAATGGTTTGACTGAAAATTTTGCGATGCAGCTGAATATCGTTTGCAGCTAATCTGCAGTTAATTAGCCAAAATATTTTTGGCTGTCTCCAAGCGTGACTAATACATTGGACAAATTCCAATGCATTAAAGATCCAAGAAAACTACTACATCTGCTCAGAAAAGAATATATTTAATAATTTTCTTTTAGTATGCTCTCTAACAAAGATAGACATAAATTTTATCTTTTCTGAGTTTAAGTTTAAAAACATCACCGTTTGACTCAACCCCGCTTGAAAGAGCAACATAATAGTTTCCAATGTTCAAATTAAATATTTATTTTTGGGCTTTGTTAGAAAGAAATTGGTCTACATTACTGATCTTAAAGCATATTTGCTTTAAAATTCAATCTATTAAAATGCTATGCTTAGCTCTCCAAAAAGGTGTTTTAGGATCACATTTCATGACTTTTCTCCTTGCATTTCTATTTAAAAAGTACAGTAAATTGAAGCAACTTTTGTTTCAAAATATGTACATATTTTAATATTATGCATTTTCCATAAAAGAAAGAATACCATGCTTATACAAAATTTACACGCTATAAACACTCTAATAACACGGAAAATAAATTGAATTTCTTAAAATATTTATCACCACATCTGAGCATCATTATAACTCATCTTAATTCAAAACAAAATATTGGTAAAATCCTTAAATCACACACTAGAAATTTCTTTTATTCGTTAAAATTATTTATTCGAGATTTTTGATTTATAGTGATTTCTTTAGAATATAGCAATAATAAACTGAGTGGGAAGAATATTTTCTAAATGCAGTTTTCCAAGTAAATGATAAAGAAAAATTTATATGATAAAAGAAATTTTCCACTCAATATCTTGAATTATATCTTCCTTGTTTTTGTACAGTTTCTGATATTATTATGGATATTTATTATGGAAGCATTGCTCTG
>BGPR01005726.1:17878-49891 GCA_013235015.1 Araneus ventricosus
AAGTTGTATGGCTCAGTTGCAGGAGAATCTGATGACTAAAAATGCTCTTCTTATTCCGAAATTCAATCACAGAATTACGCGTCTTATCGTAAGTACTAGTGGTGCCTATGTCAAGTTGTATAGCTCAGTTACAGGAGAATCTGATGACGAAAACTGCTTCTCTTGTACCGAAATTCAGCTTCAAAATTAGCGGGTATTTGCTTCAGCATGCATTTTAAAGATTTCAAGTACTCGTAATAAAAATGCTTTCACAAATTTCTGCTGGTATGATAATAAGTCGTGATTGTAAATGGTTGGACATTCAGCTTTGATATCTAAAGCGACATCGATTCGGGGGCCACCCACTCTTTTTGTGGGAAAGATTAAATTTTTATTTCTTTTTCTCTGCCTAAACCGATGGAGTATCAGAAGGCAATATGAATGAAATGAATATTGATAAAGTGAAATCTCCAAATACTTCGGTTTACTGAATACACTGAAATGATATTCGTCCTTTCTTCAAGCATTTAATCTCATGCTTTCCTGTCATTTTAAAATTATGAGGCATGAAAACGCTTTCAAATTTTTGTACATTGTATTTTAGGTAATTTTTTATTAAAATTTTGGGTAGGCTGCCGCCAAACTTGAATTTCCTCAAGTGATAACTCATCAAATTTGATTTTAGGAACTAGAAATTACAGCCTGAAATTAGGGATTACAAAAAGGCAATAGTGCTCTGGAAAACTAACTAATTTTTAAATTTTATTGTCTACCTTCTATACTCACGGGTCTTTGAGATGTCTATGAATTTTTTGCCGCCTCACTTTTTGTACCCACTGGTTCACACGGGCCTCTAACATGTTCGACTTTCGCGGCCATATTTAGCGTCAATCATTCTACCGATGAGTGATAGATGAATTGAGTGAAAGTTATTTGAAACTCCGTATGTAAGTTTCGTTAGCTGCGATGCATCATACAGAATTGTATCGCTGGCATTTTAAAATTTACGTTTTTAAATATTTTACTATCTATTAACTACAATAAAATATGAAGTTTTTTTTGTTCGTCTTTGCTGAGTTATCGTGGCTGAAACTGGGACGGGTAATGCTATAATTAATATAAAATAAAAAAATTATGACTAATTTGAACGGCCGAACCAGCTGGTCACCGAAGGCGGTTAGTATGTAATATTTTATAAAAAAATAGAGAAATTACTATACAATTGTAGTTGGAAAAAAGTATTGAGTCGATATGTGTTATTCTTTAGTAAGTCATGTGGGAATTGCATTTTTCTATTACTTGTACTCATAGAACCAGGCAGAACTTGAAAGGTGTCCGGGTCAATATTGTTCCAGCAACTTTTAATTCTGCTTTTTAAATAGACTTCGCCCATTCTTATGAACATCTCGAGCCTTGACACCCGAAAGTTTTTCCATTGGATCTAGGTCGGGATATCGAGTTGGCCATTGAAAAGGTTTTACCTACATCGACTTCATCCAGAATTTTGTAAAGCACGAAATATGCACGGATGCGTTGGGTCACGGATTGGGCATTGTTGAAATGCCCAATCTCCTGATGTAATCAAAAGAGAAACTGGCAACAAACTATCCGCCAGCATGTCCTGATGTAATACTGAATTCATTTTGTTTTCGATAAAAACAATTTAAGTTGTACCACAGGCTGCAAATTCGGCACGAGCCATGGTAGATCTCTCTCAGAATTGGCGGTTTTTTTTAAAGTGGTGTTCTGCATGTAGATCATACCTGTAAAACTTAAATGTGTCAGGGCCATCTAAATTAAACTTTTTTCATCCTAAAACAACACATCATTCCAGTTGATGCCAGCCGTTAATTGTTCCTGGGCAAAATTTAAACATGAATCAATATGCCGCTTAGAAAGTGGAAGTTTTCGTTTCGACTTCTTGTACACAACTTTGGGATTTCTATGCATTGCATTTCTTATTATAGTCCAGTCAAAATAGACAAAAAAAAACTTGAAATTTCGGAAAAACTCGCATAGAGCTGAAAATTGGTACAAACCTTAAATACATCATTATAAATGAAATGACAAAAGTCCCCATCGATCCCACTTCGGCTAAAAATTTTATGCAAGGCCAAAGGTCAAAAAATCGGTTTATGGCAAATATCTCTTAAACGGTAAATTTTATGGTAAAATAGTTCATACAAAATCTGTAGATTATGCGATTCTCTACGAAAAAAGATCCGAATACTTTTTTTCTTACGAATTTTTAAACCGCCATATCTCATGAATGATGATTCGTGAGAGTTTAAAAATTTGGAAATACACTGGCTAAAATAAAAATAGCCATAACACTACACATAATGGGTGTCATTCAAATTATTACTGCAAAAAATTCAGTTTTAGCAGAAGAGCCTTTATCACGAATAAAACAAGTAATTTCAGCAAAAGCTCATGTACCAATACAAGTGTATCACAATAATGGTGTAGTAGGATATAGTAAAATAACTGCACAAAATTTTGCTTATGAAAGCGATACAACTACTTTTTTTCACCGGAAAATGGTTATATTATGGTTGTATGGGAAATGGAATAATTTATCATTACCAGGTTGGAACGGTTACATTGAACGTTTATAAAGCAATAGTATAGTATTCAATATCCTGAATTTTATTCTTACCATTTATTCCCCAACCAGCGAGTGACTACAATACTATATACACTACTTTACTATGTGCTATGGAGAATGCAAAGCGTTATGGCCACGATGTATGCATTGTTACTTTTGATCAACCTTTGTATACAGAAGCTCGAGAAATTGTAGCTACAGCACCTGAAGGATCTGATTTATCAAAGATTGTAATAAGGCTGGGAGGTTTTCATTTACTCCGTTCGTTTTTTGGAGCAATTGGTTATATTATGCAAGGAAGTGGTATCAAAGAGGCGCTTTCTTTAATTTATGCACCTAATTCATTAGATAAAATGCTCACTGGACATGCTTACGCCAGAGATGTCAGAGCTCACACATTACTTCATCTCACTCTAGCAACAATAATATCAAAAGGACTCGTTATTGATGATATGCATGCAAATCTTCAAAACACTATTGAAGATGTAAAAAATAATACTATTTCATATAATGATATTAAAAATTGTGATCAGAAAACTGAAGCATTACTTTCTCAGTGCAATAAAAATTAAAGCAATATGAAGGACGAGGCTCTACAGGAATATTATGGATTCAGTATTTTCATATGGTATCGATTGCAAAGGACTTCATAAGAGCTGAACGTATGGGAGATTGGCAAGCTCATTTGAATTGCGTGAAAGAAATGATTCCTTATTTTCATGCATCGGGACATTTTCCTTAAGCTAAATCTACCCATTTATATCTCCAGGACATGCTGCAATTGGAAAATTTGATTGATCCTAGCGTTTTTAGAAGGTTTATACAAAGATTTCTCATTGTTAGATGTTTTGCTAAATTCAGATGTGGAACTTCGACAGATATGATCATTGAGCAATCATTAATGAAATCAATGCAAACAGATGGAGGTATTTCTCGAGGAAGAAGTACGAAAGAGAAGTAAATAATAAGTAAATGGGTTTATAGCATGCATGCAATGAATATTGTATGTGAGGGACTGGAAAATCTTGCTAATGTAAAAATGAACACAACAGATAAGCATGTAGATGCAAGTGAATCACTTGTAAAAAGAGATACTGAAGACATTAAAAAACTTCTTGAGTGGTTTTTATTGCATGACCCTTTCCCTGTGGTTGAAAAAATTATTTCCATTGCAAGTGGAGTCGTTGGCGATGAAAAAATTAATTCTCATAATGCTCGTGAAGTTGGAATTACTTCTATGACTAGAATGTTTGGCCAGACTTTTAATAATATTAAATTGAAATGTGTTGATAAAGTACTCCCTTTTTTAACTATCAGTAGCGCTATAAGAGTTCACGATGAGAAGGTACCAATAGATCCTGTATTATTATTTCAACGCATGAGTATTACTAAGTCCTTTGAACTTCAAACATTCTTCCAATATGAATTAGCTCTTTATCCATTGTCACTCTTCGATGCAATTGGAATGAGCAAAACACAAAAATCAGCCATTTATGATTGCTTTCAATGTATAAATGTTGAAATTGATAACAAAAATACTACCTATATCATTGATGGAGGATATCTTTTACATCGTGTTGTGTAGGACCGAGAAGAATTATTCGATACTATTTTTGAGAAATACGTTCATTATGTACATGGACATTTTGTTCATAACGTTATTATAGTATTTGATGGTTATTCTGATTATACGAAGAATATCAAAGTTGCAGATCAACGTCGTCGGACTACTAAAATATCTTCATCTTCTGATGTCCTTTTTGATCGATTTATGACTGTTCCAACAAACCAGCAGAAATTTCTTGCTAATACTCATAACAAGTCTCGCTTCATTTCAATGCTATCTGAAAAATTAAAAGCTGCTGATATTTTTGTGAAACAAGCTAATAACGACGCTGATGTCCTCATAATTGAAACAGCTTTAGAAAAGTTCAATACAAATATAACTATTGTTGTTGGTGAAGATGTCGATTTGTTAATAATACTGACTGCACGAGCTCCTACTGATAGGATTATTTACTTTTTAAAACCTGTCAAAGCTCAAATAGAAACGAAAATGTGTTCATCACAAAGTTTAACTTCATATCCAAAATGTCAAGCTCATATCATATTTTTACATGCAATAACAGGATGAGATACCACGTCAGCGTTTTTCAAACGAGGTAAAACAAAAGTATTTAAATTATTTGAAAAACGTCATGATTTAATTGATTGCGCTGAAGAATTCACAAATATCGGTTCTTCTCCAGACATCATCCTCCCAAATGGAACTCGTTTTCGTCTTGCTATGTATGGAGCGCCAAAAAAAAGTGATTCCATTGACAAGTATAGATATTTAAGTTTAATGAAAAATACACGTAACAATAAACGTGTACAGTTATCCTGTCTTCCTCCAACATCTGCTGCTGCTTACCAACATTTATGTTGTGTCTACTATCAAGTCCAAGTATGGCTAGGTAACGAACTGCACCCTGAAGACTGGGAATGGGTATTGAAAGATAACAGTTTGGAGCCAATTCAGACTCTAATTCCGCCTGCTCCAGAAAAACCTCTCAATACTATTTTTGTAATTGCAAGAAGGGTTTTAATTATAATTGCGGCTGTAAAAAAGTCGGATTGTTTTGTTCACAACTATGTAGTAATTGCCAAGGCCAGTCTTACTCCAATGTTGAATCAAATACAACAGATGAAGCTGCCTGTGATATCAATGAAGAGATATCTGATGCATCTTTTTTCTCAGAGCAATCTATGGAAATCCAGCAACAAGGGGAAGAAGAAGAAAGCGAAGAATAACATAGATTTTTTAGATGACAGTTGAAGAATAATTTGAAGATTAATCATAACACATTTTTTTAAAAATAAATTGAAAACTGTATGATAAAGTTTGTTTCATTAAAATAGATATAAAAAAAAACCTCTTTTGTACAGAATTGCATAATTTAAAAACTTTGTATGAACTATTTTTACGATAACACTTACCGCTTAAGAAATATTTGCGAAAAACCGATTTTTCGACCTTTGAACTTACATAAAATTTTTAGCCGAAGTGGGATCGATGGGGACTTTTGACATTTCATTTATAATGATGTATTTAAGGTCTGTGCCGATTTTCAGCTCTATGCGAATTTTTCCGAAGTTGAATGTCTATTTTGACTGGACTATTATTCGACTAGTACAGGGAATCTTCAGCTCATATTTAATTTGCAAGGAAGCCTTTTTTTCTTGCGGGGGAGCCTCTGGATTCTCCTCGCTTGCCTTGAAGAAATTATCTTTGGCCATCCTATCCATTGTTTTGTGCTATTGTTACCAGGTTTAATGAAAAAGCGCTTAATTACAGCCTCCGATTTGCCAATTTTTCATGTAATTTCGTCACCCCTTTTATCAGCATCTTAAAAGCGACTCTTTCGGTCCCATAATAATAGCAGCAAGTGAATATTTAAATAGGAATTATTGGCGAATGCATCTGTAAGTTCTGTTGTAGCGCAAAATTGCGAAGCCTTCAATCAAAATCAATGTTTCATGACATTCACGTAATTTCGTCACCCCTGTTATCAGCATCTTTAAAAGCGACTCCTTCTGTCCCATAATAATACAAGCAAGTGAATATTTAAATAGGAATTATTGGCGAATGCATCTGTAAGTTCTGTTGTAGCGCAAAATTGCGAAGCCTTCAATCAAAATCAATGTTTCATGACATTCACGTAATTTCGTCACCCCTGTTATCAGAATCTTTAAAAGCGACTCCTTCTGTCCCATAATAATACAAGCAAGTGAATATTTAAATAGGAATTATTGGCGAATACATCTGTAAGTTATGTTGTAGTGGAAAGGTCCTTCAATCAAAATCAATGTTTCATGGCATTCACGTAATTTCGTCATCCCTGTTATCAGCATCTTTAAAAGCGACTCTTTCTGTCCCATAATAATAGCAGCAAGTGAATATTTAAATAGGAATTATTGGCGAATGCATCTGTAAGTTCTGTTGTAGCGCAAAATTGCGAAGCCTTCAATCAAAATCAATGTTTCATGGCATTCACGTAATTTCGTCATCCCTGTTATCAGCATCTTTAAAAGCGACTCTTTCTGTCCCATAATAATAGTAGCGAGTGAATATTGAAATAGGAATTATTGGCGAATGCATCTGTAAGTTTTGTTGTAGCGGAAAATTGTGAAGCCTTCAATCAAAATCAAATGTTTCATGGCATCTGCCATTTGCTTTGACGCACCTTTCAATTTTTAGGTTAACCTAATTATTACGAATTATAACTATTTTTATAATTTCATCTGCTGATCGAAATTAAATGTTTTATTTCAGTTGAATATCTACCCATTGTAAAAGTAAGAGAGTTTTCAAGCAATGATCGAGTTGCGATTGTTCAGTTCATTAAGCTCACGCATATAGGGAAAGCAAAGCTTCGCAGCCAAGGCATCCTACCTACAAGTTTAAAATATAGTAACGAAATTATTGAAAAATCTAGAAACTATTTGAACACTCAAAATAAAAATTAGGAGTAACATTTTTAATTTTTTGTTTGATCTAATCTAGTTTTTTGATAATAAATGCTACGTTCCTATATTTATTTTCTTTTGCTACTATTATTATGGGACAAATTAAATTCATCAACTGCTACTTTTATTTTGGGACAGAGGTAATAGTATTTTGCCTTATTCAGTTACTGAAATGTGTAATAGTCGCGGTATGGTATTAAAATACACAAAAATAAAGCAATTCTTTATCCACAAAACTTGTATTTGTTTCTAAAATCGGAGAGAAATGCTTTCTGAGTTTATTTATTCTTTCAAATGATGTAATGAGCAGACGACTTTATACTTTTTTCCAAGCTGCCATCAGCTGATTTTGATGAATTTTACATAATCCAAAAAATGTGAGACCTTTTTGCAAATTTATTCCGGTCCATCATTCGGTTGCGTTAATTTAAGTCGTAAAAAATTGCTCACTTTCAAATCGCAGTAGTTTTCGAGATTTGGCGATTTTTTACCCGACTTCATAATTTTTTCACGGCTGTATAAGATATGATATGCATTGTGCTTAACTGCAGTGCATGGGTGTATGGTTTTCATTCTCCATTTAGAAATAGAGGCCAAAAAACTATTTTTGATGAAATCACTCACCTTACAATAATATTTGCTGAAACATTTATAAGTCACCATCTATCAAGTTGCATAATATGTTGGTGCATATAATGAAATCAATAGCACTGCTAAGCCCATATAAGGGGAAAATAGAAATTACTGTTTGGCCACTATAGATTTATGTGCTTCACTCCCTAATATCAAAAAGGTACAATATCGTACGATATTGAACAATATTCGCAATATTGTATAATATTGTACAATATCATATAATATTATATAATATCGAACAATATTGTACAATATCATATAATATTATATAATATGGAACAATATTGTACAATATCGGGCAACATGTGAGCTAACTGGGGAAATCTAGGAAAATTGTTACTATTTTACTTTCTCTCTCTCTTATTAGGATGCCATTAAGGAAACTGTTAGAGGATCATCAATAGGTGAATTTCTGAGTAAGTAACGACTCATTTTCGTTTTCATAACTAATTATTCTTTTTACGCTGTTCTTTTAACCAATAAACAAAGGTTTTAGATTTAAGACCTTCTATAAATAAACCACAATAACTTTATAAGCCATCCTATTTATCTATCATCGGAATTCCTATTGAATCCTTATTGTTTAAATAAAGAAACGTCTTTCATACTTTGCTTATACTCTGGTGTGATGTGGAAGTTTGGTGAGGAGAGCTCTGTTCCAAAGTAGAACGCTAATTTGACAGAAATGAAACCTAATTGTATATCTCTTTTACAATATACAGTCGGACCTCTATTTAACGAAGTCGCTAAATCCCGAAAAAAAGTTCGTTATATCGAAAAATCGTTATATAGAGATTCACCTTTTAAAATACTTTAAACTACACAGAACAGATTTTAAATTCATAAACACTAAATATTATTTAAAAGTAATTAATCACACCTTTATTTTGTAAATTAATATCTATTTGTTTTATATATTTTACCTATCAAAAAGAAATCTGCATTGAAAACAAGAATAAAACAAACATTGTCCGGGAATACACTGTATTTTCATTTAAAAAAATAATTTTATATTAAAATTAATGAATTTTAGCATTTCATCATACGAAGGTTTGTTGATTTCTGCATCATGATCATTTCCATCTTCATTATCTTCGACTTCATCGCAATTCATTGCTGTATTGTTTTTATTTTTCACACTGCCCACTTCAAAACTGCCTCATACACATCTTCATAGACACATGCTTTTAAACGTTTTGAACAAGAATTCGATGAATCATAATTTTGTATCCTATCACGATTTTTTTATATGGTTGATAAGCTGTTTGGAGGAATACCAAATTTTAAGGCAATATCCTTTTTTTCACGCCTTTATCCACCTCATGAAGAATTAAATTTTTTTCTTTGATGCTCAAACATTTTCGCTTTGACATTTTCCAGCTTCAAGGTCATTGATCACCATAAAATGTATTAAAAGAAAGAATAAGTTTGAAATGTTTAGAAATATTTTGAGAAATAGGGAGAAAAAAAATATTGGATCACAAGAAAAAGTTCGTTAAATAGAGAATACACTTCGCTATTTGGAGGTTATTTTACGAAGAAATTCGCAAAATGTTCTTGGTTCCAAGGAAAAGTTCGCAAAATAGAGAAATTCGCAAAACAGAGGTTCGCTAAATAGAGGTCCGACTGTATACTGTTTGTTTAAAAAATTGTGTTAGTTAATTTTTAGTGTTACAAATACTTGATTTGGCTGTGTGTAATTTCTGAATATTGTCTACAGCTCTAGAGAACATTGATTCCGTACGGTAGGAGCTATTCTTATGTCGTGATTGAGAGACACTGGAGAAGGATTTTTTATGATGTTTTGTTTTTAAGTGTTATAGCATATTATCTGTGTAATAAATTAGAATTTCCCTCATCTTTAAAATAAATCCTTTTAAACCCTGCTTAAATTTTAAACTTAAGCGCACTTCTACTTTAATTCATATATAAAAGCACCTCTACTTTTATTTAAAGAGTCGTGAGAATCTTCACTTCTCACGAGCTCCTTTCCGGGGAATCCCCTTTTCGACTATATTTAAAGTTCGGACAGGTTGCCATCTTTCTCTTCCTGCTCGTACGCTTCGCAGGTGGTGGGTGTTCTACAACTACTAATTGGATAATCTAAAATGACATCTAAGATGCTAATTTAATATCACATCTTTTCAAGTGAAATGTTTGATTCGTAATAAACCAGGCTACTTTCTTTCTGCGGCTGCAATTCCTTTCCTATGTCTCTACACATCCGACAGTGCTCCTACATTAGTTATATATAATTAGGACAATATAGTATACATGTTATGGTCAATATGGTAAATAAGTTATCACATATAGTCAAAGCGGTAATTATATATATTAACCAGATTTTTATGCGGTTATTATATATAATGACCAGTTATTATATATAAATACCACGGTGATTATACAGGAAACCCACTTAAGTAAGGGCCACTCCCCCTTAACTTCAGAACAACAGCAGCTATAATCATGTAAGTATTGAATGAAAGTGCGAACAAACAAATGTGTATTTTAAGCGTTCTGTTCTTCTTATTAATGTGCACAAGGTGTATTTTTGTACTAAATCGATGATGCTCTATAACTTTGTAATTGACATCCCCCCCCCCTGTTTGGTAGCGGTTTCGAGGGGGGGGTGGGAATTGCGGAGGTTGGGACCAGGTGGCGCTGTAATTGGCCACATCTCATGGCGTATAGACGTTTCACTATACCTAGACACAACGCCGCCCCGTGCCCCCGTACCTGACGCCATTACGGCGATCGAACCGGTTGGATGGGCATGGGATACTATACCTAGACAGTACTTTCATGACTATAGCTCCCTCCTTCTGAAGTTAGGCGGGGGCTTTAGGCATGTGGACACCCTGTATATAAGGTGATTCTACGGTCGTGGGACAAACTTCGAGGGTGGTCAGACTTACGATAAGCATCCAAAATCACATAGGAACATGGGTGCGCAACGACATCTGGAGGCAGCAGATGGCATTAAACATAAAACTGCGCTGCACAGAATGCCAATATCTTTCTGAATATTAGCAGCATTGAACTGGAATTTTTATATAAGCTTCCCTATATATCTGTCTATGAATTTTTTAAAGAAAAAATTACGCTACCTTTCGCGCTTTCGCAGTAAGAATTATTTACTACAAATGCTTATATCTTCTTTTATTGTCAATGCATTTATTTGAAATTTTAATGCAACGGTTTTTTTTACGTATTGTCAAGTATTCTGTAAATTTCGTACCATTTGGTGGAAAACTCTTCAAGTTATAAGCAAAACACATGCGGATAAATTTGGGATTTTTTAAAGAAACCTTTATATCTTCGCGAATATTCGTGCTATTTTTAGGAAAATGCATGTAAATATTGCGCACATCACACAAAAGTACTGATGATAGTTTCAAACCATTATCACTTTTTTGTGGCAGTCAACCCTCTTAGCGACTTATTAATTTCTGGTCGCTTCCATAAATGCCGTCGTGACTAATCTTCAATTTAAATGTGGCAGTTAAAACCTATCTCGGTAGGAGAGTGAAGGAAAAATTCATAGTCTCTCAGGGAGATATTCGAATTTGATTCTGTATGAATTTGCCAGCCAATCACAGCTCAGCCTAATGCATTCTAGTTGGTCATAGTCTTGAACATTTATTGCAAAGTCACTACGCAGATGTTGTGAATAAATTATGTGTTTTTTTCATGTCTCATTTTTTTTTTTTGTCTCGTGCCTCAACGCGATACCTTCGTCCATACATTCTATACAAAAAAAAAATGTATATGAGCTTACCCTCAAAGTCTGTCCCATGACTCGTAGAATCATCCTGCGCATCACACAAAAGAACTGATAAAGTTCCAAACCATTTATTAGCTATTCATAGCAGCTGGATGGATTCTTGCTTGTCCCTGAATAAATTTTAGGTTGGGTGAGGGCATACAGAATCACATTTCAAATTTTTCGAATATCTCCAGAAGGTGTATGAAATTTCCTTCAAATTCCTCCATACAAAGATAGGGTTTTAACTCACATGGGAAATGAAGATTCGTCAGACGGCATTTAGGAGACGAGCAGAATTGAATAAGTGCTAAGATGTTTGAGTTCCACCCGTTTCACAAAAAAGTAATAATGGATTTGAAACTATCATCTTTTTGTGTGATGTGCGTAATATTTAAATGCATTTTCTAAAAAATATGCGAATATTCGCTATGAAGGTTTCTTTAAAAAAATCCCAATATTTATCCGCATGTGGTTTGCTTATAACTTAGAATTTTCAATAATACAGAATTTACAAAATATTTGACAATATGCTAAAAACATTGTAATCAAATCAAATATGATATTAAAAGAAGTATAAGCATTTGTAGTAAATAATTTTTTAATTGCAGCGCGAAAGGTAAATTTTCTTTAAATTCAAAGCAGATATAGGAACTTATATAAATTCCAGTTCAATCTGCTAATATTCCGAAAGATATCGTTGTCCAGCGAGTTTTATGTTAATGCCATCTGCTGCCTCCAGATGCAGTTGCGCATCCATGTAAACATTGCTAGACATAGAGTTTTTGCTGTATCAGGTACAAGTTGATACTGATAGGCGCTTGTACTGATGCTTTTACTTGATACTTTGTATCTGATATTCGCTGATAACCGATCCTTCCTGTCAGTAATCGGAACTGGGTAGAGCAAATTGGTAAGGTTACAGAGATTTCTGCCTTGGCAATGCTAGCATGGTTATTGTGTGTTTTATTAAAACTACCTATAGTATATTATTTCTTATCATTACCTGGGTAAAATTATTTCTAGCGCATTTTTTTTTACCTTTTCGCACATCGTATCAAAAGTATATAAGATGATGGCATTTTCTATGATTAAATAAATATATTTTTTGCTTTAAGCATTTCCTTTTTCAAAACAAATAAGTAACCTCATGTAAAGAATTATTATTAGTAAAATAAATTGAACATAAAAAATTAAATGCTGAACATGAAAGAATTTTCAAGAACATGGATTTAAAAAAATATAATTAAACAGAAAATACTTTATATTTTAAAATATAAATATACGATGAAATACTTAAAAAACAAAATGAAAATGATACTGCTTGCTAATCAGTATTTTTTAAGTTTTAGAAAATTCTTTACTTTAAAAATGGTTTAAGAAATAATAATAAATAATGAATAAATTAAAATTAACAACTAAAGCTAATTAACGAGCAATTTTGGAAGAGATGGAGATAATAGTTTTAAAGCTAAACGTCATTAATATATAAAGTTTAATATGAACAACTTGAAATAAAAACGAAATTTCTTTAATTAAGAAAAGAGGAAGTAGGTATATTAACAAAAGTATAACATTGAGAACATACAATATACAGCAACAAAAGAGTTGAAAGAGTTAGAGAGAGATGAAAATAAATTAAATTATAGTTTTAAAAACTAACTTTTTTACTTTACTCGTGTAAGATAATCTTTAGTTTTTTGTCATTTAAGATCAATTCCAATTATCGAAAAATGAGTTCTCATGGAGCGGATGCCACAATCATGCTAAAATGTTTTCTCTGATAGTTTTTTTTAATGAGAAAATGTACACCTCTGCATATATTTTAATCGTTCTTTAATAAAGTACCTACCTATTTCGGGGATCATTCTTCGACAAGATGTCCTACACGCGTGTAGAGGGTGAAATCCTATATCCATTTCCAAAATTAATGCATTACATATGAATCCAATCATACAATCCAGCTGGGAATCCTCACTTAATCCTTGTTTCTCTCCTTTCACCTCTCCCATCGGACTTCCACCTAAGGCACATAACTCTCCCCGAAAAAAACGCGACCATAACCCTAACCCGGAACTGTTCATATGATACTTGTATCATTGATTCCTAGTATATCGACCGAAAAGGAAAGCGATAGAAGGCGATTCTTATCGTTAATCATTCGAGTCTGAGAATGATGTGAGTGACCTGATACTTTTGGTACTGTACTTTGGGTATCGATACTTTTGCGCATACCTGATAAAATATCAGATTGTCAGTATCACCCAATCCCTACACCTATAATTCCTATATGATTTCCGGATGCCTATCGTGATCTGATCACCCCTCGAAGTCTGTCCCACGATAGTAGAATCACTAAATAGACAATTACTCCATCGAAGTAGATATATATATATACGCAATGATTTCTATTTTATTATTTTTTTATACAGTATATCGTTGAGCAGCTAGAGTTTAGCTGGTTTAACTGCAAGGTAGTTATGCTTCCTTTTCTGCTTCCATTTGCTGGTTTTGGAGCTGGTGGCATAGCATGCTGGATGATACACCTCAACAATGTGTGGTTTGGGTGGAACGATTTATGGTGGTCATCTCTGGTTGGATTTTTCTCCCATTGCAAAAGACCGGCGCTGCTGGGATTAGAACTGCTGGCAGCGTATATATTACATTTTTTCGGGTATTCAAGCTTTATGAATTTTATTTTTGAAAGAAATTCAAACACGGAATTGATATAGTCTTGTGTCTTCAGTTATTAACACTTTCGATTTTTGAGAACACGTAATAAAAGATATTTTTAGTTTCTGCACTGTTGCATTCATTGTGAAGCTCTGCTTGTACATTATAAGTATCACAGTTAGATGGTTCTGAGTATCAATTTGTTTTGTTGTATTTAGAAAATTATTCTAAGATATGGATAATGTACAGTAGGGTGGAGTGAAAAAGCTCGAGAAAAAAAAAGTTTAGCTTAATTATTATATATATAGGGAAAAGTTAAGACACTATAAGTGTATTATCTGTGCAAAATATGAGCTTCTTACAACGTAATCTTTAGCTATCATTTACACAGAAATCTGATAACACTTTAGATTATGAATTTCATGCAGCATTTCGCTTTTTTTTCTGTGTCAAAAGAACCCAAACTCCCCTCAGGGTATTTGCATATGGAGTCTCTACAGGACATCCTTGTTTTGAACTTCTTAAAGAGTCGAGGTTGTCTGAGTAAAAAACTTGATCGCTCAGAAATGAAATTAAAAGCCCTGATCAATCCGGGTGAACTGTCTATTTCAAATTTCTCTTCCAATTTCACAAATCTTCTTAATTCAACAGACACTCCTCCTTTTTTAAATTTTTAACCACACCTACCGATGGCCGCTATTAGTTATTTCTGCAGAAGGAAGTCTTGATGTGTATTGGGATCGTAACACAGTGTGGTCAACATTCCGATGGACTGACCAGCATAATTAAAATGTAATTTAGTTTTCAAATCTATTTAGATAATGAGGGAAATTGTCCATGCCCAGAGAAGGAAACTGCTATTGCTAAAAAACTAAAATTTTCTTATAGGCAAAATCTGGTCATGCTACTTGTTCCGAGACACTGCCACCAGTGCTCTTGCCAATGATTCATCATATCTTTTCTTACTTAAACCTTAACAGGGAATATATGGCTGGTACTTGCACAGTAGTCGCACGTTTCTTTATTCTTTCATGTCAAACTTTACACAGGAATATAGGCGGATTAGCTTTTTCGTCATCACGTCGCCAGTTTTTTATTCTTCTAATTTTAAACTCTTCAAGTAGGGAAGTAATTGTTTATTTTCATCATCAGTATCGCCAGTTTCTTTTATTCTTTTCAATTTTTAAACCCACCATGATAATGGGGCTGGATTTCCAGTGTTTCTGCTATCGGTAGTCCCGTTCTTTATTCTTTTTTCAATTTTAAACCTACAGGAATAGGCTAATTTACTTCAAGTGTTTTCATCATCAGTAGTCGCTAGTTTCTTATTCTTTTCAATTTTAAACTTATCACAGGAATATGGTAGTACTTCCTAGCTTTTCGTCATCAGTAGTCGCCAGTTTCTATTACTGAATTTGAAACTTTACAGGAATATGATGGTACTTCCAGCTTTCTGTCATCAGTAGTCGCAGTTTCTTTATTCTTTTTTCAATTTATCAAACTTTACACAGGAATATAGCTGAGTACGCTTCCATTTTTCGCCATCAGTAGTCGCCAGTTTCTTTATCTTTTACCTTTTAAACCTTACACAGGAATATGTTGGCAGATCTTCGTGTTGTCTCCATCATAAGTGTGCTGCCAGTTTCTTTATTCTTTCTAATTTAAACCCACACGGAATATGGTATACTCCAGTGTTTCGCCATCAGGTCCGTCGCTCAGTTTCTTTATTCTTGTCGATTTCAAACTTTACACAGGAATATGGGGGCTGGTTAGCTGCTTTCGCCATCAGTAGTCTCAGTTTCTTTATTACTTTCTAATTTAAACTTTACACAGGAATAATATTGATACTTCCAGTGTTTCTGCCATCAGTAGTCGCCAAGTTCTTTCATTCTTTCTCTAATCTTTAAACTTTACAGAATAAGTTACTTCCAGTGTTTCCATCACGAGTCGCCGTTCCTTTATTCTTTTCACTTTAAACACACAGGAATATGGGAGTCAGTACCTTCCAGTGTTTCATCATCAGTAACGCCACATTTCTTATGGTGGTCATGCAACTTATTCCCTGAATACAGGCATGCGTTATTACCCAGCTGAGCCCACCACCCCTCAGCCAAATAAAAGATCTTCTATAACTTCATTAATCCATAGAGCCTCAATGGAAGATTGACTGTCAATATGGATATTGATCTGGACCCCATCTCCGAAGACCGCAACGAAAATCATGCGCGCCAGTACTCGACCTGTAAAACTGTATTAATTTTTCCAAGTTTATAAGGGGCCACATTACTTTCTGGAATTTATTTAAAGCATTATCGAAAACCTCTCAACTGTTAAAACTTAATAATCATAGTAATGTCTTAAGGAAAAAAAAATCATTTTTTGTTAAATTGAAATAAAATTTTAAAGAAAAATTCAATTTTTAAACTCCTTCTACTTTTCAAATATGAATATTTTGTTTAATTTTTTTTGCAGACTCACTGAATATATTAAAAAATTCATTTGCATATTTATAAGGTACATCTAATATTCACTTCAATATAGATTTTTACTGTTTCCCATGTGAAAATTGAGAAATTTTAGCACTGCTCTATTTATATCTTGTAAATAAAAAAACAAAGCAGCTGAATGCTTATTGAATTTATTGCATCATATGCATGAGGATAAACAAGTACAAAAATTTAAAAGCTCTATCTAAAAGTAGGCAAAAAGCTTTGCTTTTGAGAATACATGAAAGTAAAGAAAAGACCGATATATAGAAAAAAGCTAGTTAAATATGCCATTTGCTTGTATATCATTGGTCATCGTAAATAAAACTAAATAACTTCTATATAATATTAAATGTACAAATTTGAAATTTTGACACATAAGGCAAAGATTAAGATCAACAAAATAAACCGATAGAATAAAAATTGATATTTTGGCCATTTTGGGTAATGTAAAATCCTAAATTGAAAGTAGATTCCCCTATTTAAAATGCACAGAGAATCAGTATCGTGTTCTCCTGATCTTAGAAATAATGTTATTAATCGCTAATCACAGCTTCTCCTAAAACCAAATCGATTTTCGTATCACGTTTTCATCAAAGATGTCTACTAAAACGAAAATGAAACAATCTTTCCAAAATATTTCCATATGTAGGAAGGAGACAGAGATAAGGTGAACATTGTTCCGGTATTTCCCTGTTTCTGCAGAAAGGATTTTTTGCATTCTCAGTGCTTGGGAAAGTACTTATATTTAAAACGTCAATTAAAGTGCAATTAAAGATTTCTTACAAAGTCACATATGTGAGTCCACACCTTGCAATTTAACCTGTCCAGACCGGGAACCTTGTCATTTATTTAAAGAAACGCACACTACAGAGAGACTAGAAAAAAATATGCAATTTGAAAGCCTTTTTTAACCGATTGACACGAAAATTAACAATCTACAATTAAGATTGGGAGACCGTATACAAAATTCCATTTATATTAATTTGTTAAAAAAGTTATAAAGTTCAAAAATATGCGATTATACAGACGACAGACAGTCAACCTTTGAGATTGGCCCAAAATTTTATACGGGGCCTACATTTCATAATGGTAAAACTGTGTACCAAATTTTATCCATGTAGCTATTCAAGTTTTTGAGTTCTAGTGTTCATACGAAAGTGGACAGACAGACAGGCAAACTTCACATAGACATGTTTGTCCAAACTTGGATGAAACCTGAAAATGATGTGTCAAGATCACATACCAATTTCATTTGTATAATCTTCGATTTATCGTGTTCACAAAAAAAAAAAGACAGACATAATTCGAAAATGTGTTTTTCAGACTGGAGGTCTAAAACGTGGAGATTCGTCAAAATCCAGGTTGCATTTTTTTGACGATTACAATACTTTCTCTTTGTATACTTCGTATACGGAAAGTAAAAATTGATTAAACAGTGAGTGATCTTTTCCTTGGCGGTAACGTCTGGTCTTTATTGATTTACCAAAATTTCCACTGTCCTTCCTGTCTTTCCAAAAGTCATTTTAAAAGTGGATCCACAGGTGTGAAGACGATGAAAATAATTAGGATAATTTAATACAGGGCTATAAAAGATCCATTTTCATTTTCAAAACGCTATATATTCAAAGTCTTCGATATATTGTAGGCGGTCATCAGGCAGGCTTGGTGTTGGGTTCCATATAAATGATACACAGTTACTTTAACTATTATTATGCAGAATTAAATTTACATTATCATACTGAGCAATATTTACAACTATGTACAATGAAACAGTTTAAGTTCGTCATATGATAAGGATGGCACATCGTCGTCTTTGTCTTTGTCAGGCAAACCCACGTCGTTCAAGCATCTCGTACCGCCTCGTCGTCTCCTACTGCTCTCGGCAAAGAATGTACAGCTTGAAGAAGGAACTAGAGTAATGTTAACCAAACACCGCAGTCCTGGTGCCTGAGGAATATGCTCGGCAGGAAAAGCAACTTTCAGATGTCTGCGGTCATTCAAGCTTCTAGATCGTTTCCTAGCGCCTTTTACGTTCATAGAACACATTTAGTAGACTTTTTTAAGAGTTTCAGATTGATAAAATATAGAAAGAAATAGAAACAAAAATTTAAAAAGTTTTTTTATAAAAATAAATGAGAAAATCATATATTAATATTTTCCTAATAAGACTTGATTGTTTAGAAGAAATATATTTGTAGGTCTAAATCTGTAAAATCAGTCAAAGAAAGTTTTTTGTATTTAATTAAGGGTCTAAATTTTGTATAGTCAGAGTAAAAGGAAATCAAAGTTTGTTAAAATAACTTTAAAATAAACATTTATAATTACTACAAATACAAAATAATTTTCAAACAATTTCATGAAGTTTTGACTGACACTTTATTCAGAATAAGCAACGGACAGAAATCAGAAGAAAACATAGAATATTTACATAAGTAATTGAAAATCATGACAAAACACATTTAAAAAAAAAGAAATATGTAATTCACACTAAAAAGGATAAATGAAAAATAGAACTTATCAAACTAATTTTGAATAAGTGCATTACTGAATTGTAGAATGAGTTTTTGCATCGAAATTGGTGCAAGTCAAGTAATGAATATTTACATACTGCAGAATATGCAAACTTTTCTATACAATATAAAAAATTAAATGCTAAGCATAAAAATTCTCAATTTGAAAAAAATTACAATACAAGATGAAGAAATAATAGCGGATAAAAGCAACTGTGATGTAGTGAATTTACGACTAAAATAAACCAATGACTACTTCTATAGAACCATTATGACATACTTATAGAATAATTTTACAAACTACAAGTAAATGTTACCTATATAACAATTTATAATCATACATTGAACAATGATGTATACGCTGCAAAATGTTTGGTACAGTTCAAATTCTTTAAGAGGGTAAGCCTTTCAAAACAAGTTTGATTCAATTATGGAAACACAATCAAAATTAAAAGGATGTGCAAAACTATCATAACATATCTTATATCAAAACAGCTTCATCATGACATACTTATAGAAAAATAGTTTTAATATTCTTTCAACAGTTCAAATTCTTTAAGAGGGTAATTCCTTCATAACAAGTTTGATAAAGATCAATTATGAGCACAATCAAATTAAATAGGATGTAGCAAAATTTAAAGCATTTTACTAACACATTGAAAATCAATTCATCAGTAATTGTGTCTTAATAATGAAATAAAATTGCTCATATCATTTATATTTGACTACAATTAAAATATATATAAAATACATTGAACTAAAGAAAATATAAAATAAAATATACATAAATGATGGCTATATATATTTTAGATTTTATTGCAATTTTTTTATTTTTTAAAAAAAAAATTACTTTGTTTTTTGGAAATAATTTTTGATTTGTTGTACAGGATTGTTCTGGCATATGAATTTATTATCAATTCCCAAAGTTCAGTTGAATGTTCACTGCAAGTCAAAATAGAATTTTCAATTTCCCTCACTATTAATCTTTTCAAATTCCCCTTGATGACTTGTGTTTGAAAAAAAATAGTTGAAAATTTCACCGGATTTACAAATACAATTTACAAAAGAGTTGCGAAGGATATTGTAATCCGGTTTTAAAACTCTTTAAATGACAAAAGAATATTAGGTGGTAGTTGCTGCGTTGTTGGCATATATTTGATTTGCGAGTTCACAGTAGATTTTCTGAAGAGATTTTTTTTGAAATGTAGCCTGCCACATAAGTGGCACTGTTGAGCTCCAAATCATCCCAATTTTCCTGTGCTTCTGGGCAATCCATGATGGTTCATCAATAACAAATCTAGGCAATCTTCATCTGTTTGCGGGATGATTTTGGTAAGAATGATGTCATCATCTGGCTATAGTTGGCATTTCCACATATAGCAAACATCAATTCAATAACATCCGTTTCCTGTGCAGGAAGTCCACTGATATAGGATGGTCATTCTCCTCACCTAAAGAGAAAATATGAATTAAAACATGGAATTAGTAAAATTTTTAAGTTTCTATGTATTTTATTATTGTACAAATTATTTTACACAATTTACTTATTTTTCATTTAAAACAGCCTTAAAAGATTTCTTAAATGTTAAAAATATTGTTAAATTTTAGAATAAATTGAACCTTCAAATTTGTGTTTATATAATAATTTGAAATTTGACATTGAATTTTAAAGAATACCTAAAGAAATGATGGTGTTAAATAAGTTCAATAAAATAAAAAAGAATTTATTAATTTACTCAGCTTTTACAAACTCAAATTTTATAAATAAATTAATTTCAAGCAATGAACAACATACCTGAGAAAAATACTTTTAGGCATTTTATAGCGGCTGAGGAGGACAAATTTCATTTTTTCAAACAATTCAGGTACCAGAAGAAGGAAAAGACAGTGTGATCTTGCCATCCTGTTATGCTGTGTTTATGCGGATCTATAAAACATAATGCGAGCATTAAAGAAATTTATTGACACGAGAAAGAACTATGTATACATTACGAAGGTTGAAAAATGAGTAAAATTCGTTCATTCCTTCTTCGTCTTTTGGGAAGCGAAAATATTTCAACTCCTGCGTGATTATTGAGTGGCGTTGAAGAAATACATCTGTCATAATTCTGCTGAATTCCTGTTTTCGTGACCTAGAAGCAAGCTAGAAGAATCAAAGACGACAAAAAAAATTCCGTTGCAAGTTAACCAAAGTTAGAACCACGCCACGATCAAAACAAATGAAATCCCCTGCGCATTTTTTTGCGAAACAGGACCTGGCGAGACTTCCTAAATGTTTGCTGCCTTACAAAATCTCGCCAGAATTGGTTTTTGGAAAACTGCCAAGTTTTCGGAGTGTCCCTTCTTCTCTTATAAGTTCTTTGTCTCGGCAGCTTCATTCTCTGACGTCACTGGCAATGGCAGCGCCATCTACAGGTACTCGGCTGCGGCTGGTGGCCCACAATATGAAAATAACGGCAAACTCATCCAGTTTTCTTCACACTCTGCAAATGTTCTATTTGTGCCCCCTGGGTCACACGACACACGTCTAGGCTGCAGTCGAACTCGTTCCACACATTTTTAAGCGTCATCCTGCAAATGGTCATTAATGCAGTATGGATCCGTTCCCGGAGCTCTTCTAATGTTTCTGGTAGTGGAGGTACCAAAAAAATCGACGTGATGCTGTCTCTGCGAAACTGCCGCTGGGATGGAGCGGCATAGACTTACTTACCTTATTCAACTGTGACTTTCTGTGACTAAAGTAGCTCTATTTGACGATTAATTTTATAGTCTATAGTGACTATTAGTCCAGTGAGACTGTGTGACTCTATCTATGTAAAATTCTTCGCGATTTTCACCAACTTTGCAACTCTACTGTGACTAAACCGTAATTACAAATTTTAAAATTATTTTTGCAATCTGCAATGTCTATCTTTCTCTGTTAAATGCAACTAAAACCAACTCTCTATGTTAATTGGTTGCGGAGCTATAAGCTTTTAACTTTAGCACGGAGTCCGACGTAATTCAACAATTCTTGAGTAATATTTCGCGCGATCGATGAATGAATTGCCTTAGTCTGCGTGCGCGCGCATCGGACGCTGTGATGTCATCAAAATATTTCATGATTTTCACCAACTTTGCAACTCGACTGTGACTAAACCGTAATACCAAATTCTAAAATTCTTTTTTTCAATCCTCAATATCTACCTTTCTGAGTTAATTGAGATTAAAACCAACTCTCTATGTTATTTGGTTGCGGAGCTATAAGCGTTTAACTTCAGCGTGAAAAGCGTCATAATTTTTTCCTTTCCCGACACACCAATAGACCACTATGGAGAGACGTAAGTCTACGTCAAAAAAATGTCCTTAATGTGACCCCAAAGGAAGAAACAGCAAAGTGTTAAATCAGGTGACCTGGGAGGCCAAGGGAACATCAATTGTAGGTAGTTCGAAATTTGCGCTGTACCTGTATTGCAGATTTAATTTCGACAACTCACACTACAACTTGCGCTTGTTCTTGCGGTGAAGCCATTTTGAAACGAGAATGTTGCAAAACATTAACGTAGCGCCATCTAGTTTACACTTCATTTTTAAAAACTTTCATATTTTCTTTATGGGACGTAAAAAGCCTTAAGTACTAAATAAATAAAAATAAACCATTGTTTGTTTATTTTTATTTATTTTTTAAAGTGTAAAGATACATTTCGGGCACCCTTTATTTCTCTACATAATCTTTTCAAATGAGTCTTTATTTACAATAATTCTAGTTCTGTAAGCTCTAATGGAAAAACTGTTAATCCAAAAATTTAATTCCAACTCCCTTCAGTGAGTGAATTTTGTAACTCCACTTGCATCAATAGTAATAGCCGGAGGTTAAAAACCGTCGAGTTTACACACCGCGTTACAACATAGCCCCATCGGATTTTTATTTAATAATACTTAAAATTCTGAGAGTTATTTTTTATTCACTAGTAGTTTCGGAAGCAATTAGTTTTCAAGGTCAAAACGGTTGTTTGTGTTAATGAAACGATGTTTCTTGATTTCTCTTACGCGCATGGCAACTGCGCAACATGTCATTTTCCTGAATTGCATATGAACTCTGTTTCTGCGAGGTAAAGCAATGTTCACTACTACTAAAAGCGTGTTTATTGACTTCTGTCACTGGAAGTAACAACGATAGGAAATTTTTTATTATATTTATTTATTATTATTATTGTTTTTAATTATATAACTTTTTATTTTTGCACTGTGGTCCAGACATTCTTATTTACTTTGTGCATCCAAACAACAAAAATCGTAGAAGCTTGTGTATGTAACTGGCGCGAATATTGTTTTAAAATTAAATTTTTATGAAACAAAAATTTTACTCAAAACCAAGAATTTGCCCTGAAAAATTTCCCCCATTTTATCTCTATAAAAACGAACACCATATTTTCCATCTATTCGTATGTAGAATCCTCTTGATAATTTCATTTGACCTTAATTATCCATGAAGAGTGGGTTTCAACCCTGCATTAACCTCTTCTCCAACAACAAAGAAAAATTCAGAGGCATCAAATTATTCTCTGTCGAGTGGCAACGTGGAATTCATTATTGCACAGCCATGCGGAGGTAGTGTTGCGCTATTGGTTACTGTGACGTAACTTGTTTTGAAGAATTAATGATTGCTTCATGGCGTTAGTCTTCGCTGTGTAATTGAAATGACAATCCGTAATATAGACATGCATTTTTGGATTTGAAATATTTGGTAGCGACAATATTTTATTTCGAGAGTGAATTCTTTCGAGTTCATCTGTAACGAAAACAGGTGAGCAATTTAAAACAGTTGCAACTTTGTAAATATATGTGCGACAGAAAGAATCTGAAAAAAAATTTTAGGAAAAAAAAAGAAACACGTTTTTACTTTCTCGCATACGAAGAGTCTGTAATCATCGAAATATTCGACTTCGAGATTGTGATGAGTCTCCACATTTTACTAGAAAAACACAATTTTGGAATTATGTCCGTATGACGATACTCGATACCTCAAAAATGCAACGAGCTGTACATCGGAAATTTATGCAGTATTTACATCAAAATTGTGGGCCGTTCGCGAGTGAAATGTTTTGAGTTCCTCGGTAACAAAAAAGGTGAGCGATTTAAAACAGTTGCAACTTTGCAAATATATGTGTGACAGAAAGAATGTGCAAAAAGATTAGGAAAAAAAAAGAGATACACGTTTTAACTTTCTCGCATACGAAGAGTCTGTAATCACCGAAATATTCGACCTCGAGATTGTGACGAGTCTCCATATTTTGGAACATTAGAAAAACACAATTTTGGAATTATGTCCGTCTGACGATACTCGATACCTCAAAAATGCAACGAGCTGTACGTCTGAAATTTATGCGGTATTTGCATCAAAATCGTGGACCACAGTGGCCTAGCGGTAAGGTCTCGATGATTGTTTTCGAAAAATTAATCGACGAAAACTGAGGTATCACCACACAAATGAGCTTGTGCTGCTGAACGTATGTTAACTTGACGACCCTTGTGCCTCATTCTACATTCCCACCCATATGTGCCATGAGGAAATAAACGTGGACAAGAAGCCGTCCACAAATGATGTCACGTTTGGAGGGGGGGGGGTTCGGGAAATTGTGACAGTTTGTGACAAGGGAGGGGAGGGGGTAACAAGAAGTGTGACATCACACATTTTGGTTAAAATAAAAACATTTAAAATCAGCAGATTAAATTTTGAAATTACCAGAATTTGGGGGTATTTTTTAATCGGGGCTAAAACAACTTTCATGTGATTTTTTTCACTTATATATTCCTTTCTTTTTGAAAAAGGCATTCAGGGTAGATTCGGAGAATATGATAGCAACAGAAATTCTTCACTATTAGAAGAAACCCTCCCCCTGTCACACCCTTGAAATGCCCAACAAAAGATACGTCGCCCCACCTGGGTGAGTGGTAGAACTGGTAGTGGCTCAAACATGTTGATCTTATTGAGGCGCTTTTTTAAAGAAATTGTTTAAGAGTATTTTGTGCTCCTAAAGTAAAGATAAGATTTAAAGCAAAATATAACAAATTCCATTTCAAATTCCAAAATTAATATTTTATTACTATTGTATATTAGATTTTTTGTTGTAAACCTTAATCTTATTTCATGCAAAATAAGTACACATATAATCATTATTATTGTTATGCTCACAAATGTCATTAAAACACACAGTTTAAGTTTAAAAATAAAATTTGAAATATGATCTATAAAGTAGTGCTTTGTTTCTGAACTGCAAGTTTATGTTTATGTAATATAGTGTGACAAAGGCAGCGGTCGTCGGTGATTGGGTTAAGATGATGTAATTCAAAGCTTCATAACTTGCTAAATTTTAGTCTAATCCAGAGGTTCCCAACCTGTGGTACTATTACTGACTAGTTGGAGGTACGCAAAATAAAAGTTGGTAGTGCCAGAAACAAGAAAGCATAAGGAATTTAAAAAGTTACAGAATTTTATTAAATAGCAAGTATTCTATATATAACTTGGGGAAACAACTATGCCACTTGAATAGTTGATTATTACAGAATGCAATTTTTAGCTATTCTTATAAGTTAATGCAAAATTATTAAAATGCTGATTTCATTTGTTTTGGCGTTGAACTAATACTATGGTAAAAAAAAGCAACAAAATGTAAAATGAAAAATAAATCCAGAAAATATTATTAATTCGAATCATTTGACTTTTAAGATAACATAAGCCCTTAACATCATTGATAAAAACTTCTTTGCATAGACGGATGGTTGGTGGAGGGGGGGGGGGAGATATGATAGTAGGGGGTCCGCGAAAATGTAAAGGTTAATCCAGGGGTACGCGAGGGAATGAAGATTTGGGAACCCTGGTCAAATCGAACGTAAAAGCAAGCCTATTCCGATCCAGTTTTTTTACCCGGTTATTGGATTTTAAAAAAATGACCGGAAAAAAATGGCTAACCGAAAAAAAACGGTTTTTGATTAAAACCGGTAGGTTTTTTCCATGTCCTCCCCAACCCAATATCATAAAATTGCCGTCGGCATTTCACAGTAATGTGCGAAGAATATATTTTTAGGCCCACCTCCAGGTCTCGAGACACAAAGCTAGTACCTGTGCGAAAAACCGTCACTGGCGATATTGGTTTTATATGGACATCGCTTAATAACGTTTTTATGTTCTTAGACTTAATATAGGAATATTGACATGGCCTGACAGCTCAATGAAAGTATTATGTCAAATAGATTTTGAGGTTCACCTCCAGGGTCTCGAGACACAAAGCGAGTGCCTGTGCGAAAAACCGTCAATGGCGATATTGCTTTGATATTGTTACAAACATGGAAAGTCGCTTCCCAGCAATGCGAGTCTTATGGTTGGGAAGAGAGTTTTACAAGGTAAGCATGGAGTGACCTCAGCTACTGTTATGGCACCCTTGACTATGACTGTTTGGCGACAAACTTGGCGACCATTTTGGCGATTTGGCGACCTTGGCGACAAATAGATGATTTCCGAAAATGCAACCCTTTTCTCGATATTTCTACTAGGAAAGGGAATACACGAGAAAACACCATGAGACCTCACTGCCTGTCGGAGAGAATATTTAAGGTCGGCGCCTAGATCAGAGGAGCGTCTTGAGCGGTTGTTGATCGCCTTGGAGCGCGAACGTCTTTGGAGTTCTATCCGCTGTGCGAGCTAGTGAGCTGAGCTGTTATTGTCGTTATTAGTTATTTGCTGACTGTTTGTGCTGTTAAATATCAAAGTGCTGAACTGTCATTACCTGTGAATTGTTGTCTATTTACATTGGTAATCTGTGCAAGAACTATTGTTTCCTGTACCTGTGCTACGAGTTTTCCAGCATATTTGTAAATAAACCTTCATTCTCCATTATCCTGCGTGTTGGACTGTTTACACCTTACACCCACAGTAAGACTTTTTGCAACAATATGGACATCCCTTAGTAACGTTTTTATGATCGTAGACTTAATATAAGAATATTGACCTGGCGTGACAGCTCTTTGAAAGCATTACGTCGAATAGATTTTGAGGCCGACCTCCACGTCTAGAGACACAAAGCTGTGCCTGTGCGAAAACTGTCAGTGGCGATATTGGTTTTATATGAACGTCGCTTAGTAACGTATCTATGTTCGTATACTTAATATAGGAATATTGACCTGGCCTGACAGCTCATTCAAAATATGAAATTAATTTTTTCAGGGAAGTAGTGAAGGTCTAATTCTAGGGCGTCAAATTGAAATGCTGTCATGGACCTAATAAACCAGGTCAAACTTATGTGGGCAAAAAAATACCTTCCAAATTTCTTAAAGAAACATGAGTTTATTTCGAAAACGCAGTATTAAAAAGTAGAAGAACATTTATAAAGTAATTTCTTCCTGACTCCTGTCATCTCTTCTCTGCAACCAACTTTGCTACATCGAGAGACAAATTGTCCGCAGAGATTAATTTCTAAATTGATTCAGTAATTCTAGAAGCTGACTGGAGACTTATATTAAGGTCGCGGTGGCCTAGTGGTAAGGTCCAGGCCTTGGGCCGGAGGGTTTCAGGTTCGAAACCCAATTCCACTGAAGATCCGTCGTGTATTGGGCCCATTGCACGCTAAATCATACGTAGGAGATCAAACATGCTCCCGCTGAGGTGGTGCGGAAGCTTGGAGAGGGGTGCCAGCTCTGGTGTCGCCCTCGTCATCTGACTCAAAATGACAAGGTTCGTTTCAAAATAGTCCTCGTTTTGCTTCAAAATGGGACGTTAATATAACTAAAATAAACTGGAGACTTATATCCTTGGATAGGTGAAAGTAATTTCTTGGACCGATAAGTACTTCTAAACATGGAAATACACTGTGGTCGTAAATTATTGAACCCACTTCAAAAATTAATTTAAAAAACTAATAATATTACAACTGCATTTTTTTAGACGCGAGAACTAATAAAAAAAGTTTTTTCAGCTAGGTGGCGTACTATTACGGCGTTCTAAATTTGCTACAGCGAGAGATTTCCATACGCAATGGCTACCGATCAGCAGAAGCCGATGCGCGTTTTCTGGTTTCCGTTTTAAGCTTTTCCTGAATATCTCGAAAACTATACAGTTTTCCAATTACAATTGAATTAGCAAATTTAAAGAGTGTAAAATTCCCTACAAATACTTGCTTTTATTTTTCTTCTAGCTTTAACAGTTTCGCAGATAATGGCTCTCATAAATGGGAGATGTCCAGTAATTTGCGATCACCTAGATCACCGTAACGACGCGTTACCTATCTGAAAAAAAAACCTTTTTAAAATGCGCTCTCATTTTTTAAAAACCGTGATTTCAACATTATTAGGGTTTTTTTCATTAACTTTTGAAAATAGGTCCAATAATTTATGACCGCCCTTTAACACTGTCATGTTAGCTGGGCCACAAAGTTGCTCGTTTTGGGCCGCTAGTTTGACGCCGCTGGTCTAATGAATACAACGACACCAAAATCATCTATCAATGGTCACGCACAGGAGTCAAAGAGTGGTGCAAGAAAAGTAAGCTTTTCTACTGTATTATATTTGTGCAGTGGCGAATCCAGTGAGTCTATGGGGCTGCAACCCCCCATAGCTAGAGCAGAATTCTTTATTTTATTTAAAATCGCTACGGTTGTTTTACCTTAATCTACCTTTTAAACCAACGGGAGTATTCTCCCCTAAACTTTCTCGTATACTTCACCAAAATGGTGCCGTTTCCCCTTCCCCCTCGTGGCTAAAAAAATTCGAACCTATTGCTACCCAGAATCCAATGACTATCAGAAGGTTTTTCATTATAGTGATTGAAAAATATCTAGACAAAGAATGAAATTCGAAGAGATGCGTAACGATTTTCCTCTCTTACCGGCTCAAGAACAAACTGACGTAATTCGCTACTCCGTAATGAAATTCCTCTCCGTTCTTCCAGTACGCATGAGCGTGGAGATAACTGATTCTCTTCAAAAGTAAATTATACGGACCGACAGACAGTCAACCCTTTCACGGATTTGGTCCAAAATTTTATACGGACCTACATTCATGACGATAAAACTGTGTATAAAATTTTATCCATCTGGCTTTTCAAGTTTTTGAGTTATAGCGTTCGCATGACCTCGAACATACAGACAGACAGACTTCCCGTTGACGGATTTTGTCCAAAATTTGATAGAAACCTACAAATGATGTTTAAAGACCACATACCAAATTTCATCCCCGTAGCGCTCATAGTTTTCGAGCTATCTTGTTCACAAACACACACACACAGATACACAGACATAATTCCAAAATTGTGTTTTTCGGACTCGGGGAGATCTAAAACGTGGAGATTCGTCAAAATTTCGAGTTCGAATTTTTTGATGATTACAATACTTTCTCTTTGCATACTTCGTATACGAGAAAGTAAAAAGATAAAGCCTCAAGTGAAAAACATCAATTTATTTGTATGTTTACTTTCTAGTATACGAAGTATACAAAGAGAAAGTATTGTAATCGTCATAAAATTCGAACTCGAGATTTTGACGAATCTCCACGTTTTAGACCTCCCTGAGTCAGAAAAACAAAAGTTTGGAATTATGTCTGTCTGTGTGTCTGTATGTCTGTGTATCTGTGTGTGTGTCTGTGAACACGATAACTCGAAAACTATTAGAGATAAAGTGATGAAATTTGGTATGTAGTCTTTAAACATAATTTGTAGGTTTCTATCGAATTTTGGACAAATTCCGTCAGCGGGAAGTCTGTCTATCTGTATAACCGCGGTCATGTCAACACTATAACTCAAAAACTTGAATAGCTAGATGGATAAAATTTCGTACACGGTTTTATCGTAATGAATGTAGGTCCGTATAAAATTTTGGGCCAAATCCGTCAACGGATTGACTGCCTGTCGGTCTGTATAATCGCATACTTGTATCTCATAAGCCCTTTGGCTTAGATAAATCAAACTTGATATCGCGGATGCTAACATTAATTATAGATCTGTGCCCAATTTTCATCTCAATCGGTTGAAAAACAGGTGTTCAAATTGCATATTTAGTTCAAAATGCACATTACGACTGTGTTTTGGGGAGCGTTTCGCTTTTTTACTTTCTCGTATACGAAGTATACAAAGAGAAAGTATTGTAATCGTCAAAAAATTCGAACTCGAGATTTTGACGAATCTCCACGTTTTAGACCTCCCTGATTCCGAAAAACACAATTTTGGAATTATGTGTGTCTGTATGTGTGTCTGTGTGTGTGTCTGTATGTGTGTCTGTGTGTGTGTCTGTGAACACGATAACTCGAAAACTATTAGAGCTACGGGGATGAAATTTGGTATGTGGTCTTTAAACATAATTTGTAGGTTTCTATCAAATTTTGGACAAAATCCGTCAACGGGAAGTCTGTCTGTCTGTATGTTCGGGGTCATGCGAACGCTATAACTCAAAAACTTGAAAAGCCAGATGGATAAAATTTTATACACAGTTTTATCGTCATGAATGTAGGTCCGTATAAAATTTTGGGCCAAATCCGTTAAAGGGTTGACTGTCTGTCGGTCTGTATAATCGCATACTTGTTCAGTTTTGAAACTAACTCCCTGCGCATGCCTACTAGTGGCAATGCCTGTGCAAGGAAGGGACGCTCCGAAACTTGGCAGTTTGCCAAAAACAAATTCTGGAGTGATTTTGTAAGGAAGCAAGCATTTAGGGAGTCTCGCCAGGTCCTGTTGCGCAAAAGAATGAGCAGAGGATTTGAATTTGTTTTGATCCTTCAAACCACGCGTGGTTCCAACTTTGGTTTACTTGCGACGGAAGTTTATTTGACGTCTTTTATTATTCTAGTTTTCTCTACATGTGTTAGGAGTGTACGAGAAAGTTTAGGGGAGACCACTCCCGCTGGTTTACTCAAGTGAGTATGGTTGGCGTTTGACCTTGGCTGAAATTGAAGCGAGCCGCAAACACGCTCTTCGGAAATTATGGCAATCCCCAAAATGAAACTTCTTTTTGATATTCTCCAGATGGACTCCTGTGATTAACCACAGGTGTAGTGAAATGTTGTGCGATATCTATAATAAGATTTCGTACTCAAAAACGTGAAATAAAGTTATGGTACCTCAGCGCGCGTAAAAATTTCGAACATATGCAATTTTTTTGCAAAATATTAAGTTTTGGGGAATTCAAATTGTATATGTTTCATTGTAAATCACCATTCATAATTTTTTTTTTTCAAAATAACGAGGCCTACCCCAAAAATATTTACCTACCAACTGGGTGTTTACCCACCCCACATTACTGGTCGTAAGCGAGAAAGTTTCGGGAGGTCAGTCCCGCTGGTTAAAAATAAACTTTAAAGAAAGCCAGGAACTAATCTTGTTCCTCGTGCAATGAAGAGAGCTGTCGATCTTGCCAATCTCTTCGATTTGGAAATTAATAATCGATGAAAAAGTTATACTCAGGCAGGGAATCTTTATGAGATAATACATTCTAAAACTTTTTGCTGTTTTGTATTCTAACAAAATAAATCTTTAAATTTAATCTTTGCAGTGGCGAATCCAGGGGAGGGGCTATCGGGCTGCAGCCCTCCCAGAGCTAAACCAAAATTCTTGATTTAATTTAAAATCACTACAACTATTTGATCTTAATTTTCATTTTAAAAAAAAATAATAAAATCGTGACAACATTGCTTTCTGATTTGACAGGCTCGAAAATTTTCCTACTTTTCTAGTCATTCCACTTGCACTCGTAGCGTTGGCGCGGTCGAAAACATTTTTTGGCCAGCTATTTCATTGTATTTTTTATTAAATTATCAAAGTATTGTAGTGTTCTTTATTATTCTTATTGTCAGGAGAGGAAAGCCTGTAAAGTTAAAGTGTTTTGG
>BGPR01005726.1:50879-65524 GCA_013235015.1 Araneus ventricosus
AAACCTGCTTGACGATGCGTTGTTCCGCCAGCGCAGCATTATTACTGAACATGCGATACTTTTCATGCCACACTAATGCACAACACAGTAGGTAATCCGAGCCCAGGAATCCGAACATCTTTTTTCCAATTTTCTGAAAAAATTTTATTAAAAAAAACATAAGAAATTCGTAGTTCTGATCCGCGCCGTAGATTTTTCTTGAGAACGTCGGAATAAAATCATAAAAAAAGTTATTCGCATTAATATGTGATTTAATTATCAATCTCTTTCATATAATATTTACACAGAGTTGTATAATGGTTAGAGAATAGATAAATCACAAGCTACCACAAACCCTTGCTACATGCGATAAACTTGTGATTTATCTATTCTGTAACCATTATACTACTCCGTGTAAATATTGTGTTGTAATTGTGTCTGTTAGACGATAAAGTTGTTTTTTAAACGATGACGGATAACAGAAACCGACTGTTAAACGAGTGACGGTTAATCGAAGTTTTACTGTACTTAAAATTAAAAATAAGTAGGGAAGAAAATTGAAAGAAGTATTGCAAACAAACACCAAATAATGCATAATAATTAAAAGAAGTAGATAGGACTGAGTAAATAATAATATTAAATTTTAAAAAATCATACGGAATTCCACTAAAAATTGAAAGTCAAAATTTCAGTAATTAAAATTATTTGCAATCGAGTTCTTCTGTTGGTAATTCAGAAAATTCCCGACTGCTAGCCGGAAGCCGGATTCCGTTTGTCCGGAGATATAAGGAAACGAAAAATTCACCCTATTCCCATTTTCTCCTCTGACTTCATAAGGACTGGAGCTATGAGAATGAAAGTGGGTGGAAGAGAATCTAACTAACAAGAGCTTTAGAAAGAGGGGTCACATGCGTAGGTTAAAAAGCAGTTGAAGTCATCAGGGGTTGAAAATCTCTTTTCAGCTCATTACTTCTAAGCAACAAAAATTTCCTAACAAAAGTTGCTCGTCAAGATAAGGCGATAATTCGCCTAATTTGAATTGTCTTTATTTATTTAAAGAAAAGCATACTACAGAGATAACTCCATTTACAGAGTGTAATGAACAACAAGCACACAAAGAACAGAAGCCACAATGAGTGAATCATAAAGATATTAAAAAACGCATTAGAAAAAGAAATTGAATACATACAGTGAATCATAAAAGTTCAAAACACAAAGCCATAAAAATTTTGCAAACGCATAAATCATTTAAAACGAAAGCATGCAATAACAAAAGCATTAAAAAACACACACTAGGATTATATACTGTCATAGTAATATCATAAAAACACATTAAATTTTTTCTGAAAATTTAAAACATAAAATGAAAATACAATTTAAAAAAAAGCAAAGAGAGAAAAGCATAATATACACAAGCACAAATGCACACCAGAGATAAAAAAAATCAATTGCTGAGTACAAAAATTGAACACAGACCAATGAAGAAACAAAAAAAACGGTTGAATAAACAATAACACAGAAAATCAAAACGCATAAAAATCTTAAAAATTAAATACAGTCTTTCTATCCTCGATTATAAGAGGCTTATGCGGAAAAGAATATTTCAAGTTTTTTAATTAACTGTCTTATGAAATAATTAATTTCGAAAGTCGGAAAACAACACAGTTAACCTAGAAATGGACTCCAGAATGGCATATGGAAATTTCACTCCATTACTGTTCACCGTTTCGGAGGAGTTCCTGTGACAGACAAACACATTATATGCTTTATATTATAGATTTTCCGAAGGCATAAAAATCTTAAAAATTAAATACAGTCTTTCTATCCTCGATCGTAAGAGGTATTATGTTGAAATGAATATTTCAAGTTATTTAATTAACTATCTTATGAAATAATTAATTTCGAAAGTAGGAAAACAACACAATTGACCTAGAAATGGACTCCAGAATGGCATATGGAAATTTCACTTCACTACTGCTCACCGTTTCGGAGGAGTTCCTGTGACAGACAAACACATTATATGCTTTATATTATAGATTTTCTGAAAGAATCTTTAATAATGTTGAATAAAAAGCATTCATTCAGAGCATAAATTTCATCGATTCATATTTTTATCGAGAATACAGTTTTTATGCAAAAAAATTACTTATCACTTTCTGTGGGACGCTTTAGGTTTTCGTTTTCAAATTTCCGATCGTCTATAAAACGCTGAGGGTGAACAGATAATTTAAGGAAATGCCCCGGTATCAAATTTCAAGTGAAACTTGGGTGACAAACTAAATGATCTGCGAAGTTTGCAGAAGTGTCCCGCTATTTCCTTTGAGAAGGCGAGTAATGGCCCGAAGAAAGCAATTAGTGCTTACAAGTTACGTTACACGTTAAGGTCATGCGTACCGTGCGGTAATCAACTGATTACCCGTGACGTGTCTGAGGCAATTAAACTGAGGTGCATGTTTATATTTAGGTAACTTCCTTCGTAAAAAAATATTCGAGTGACTTCTGATACATTGTATTCCGTATGAAAGGGTTTCTTACATCAGCGATTCTCAACCTGTGAGATGCGATAAAGCTAAATGGGACGCGAGAATATCGAAAAGAAAATATTATTAAAAAAATGTATTAATTTTTTGAAAGGAAAGTAAAACAAAATACATTGCGGCATAATAAAATACACATTTACACTGATATAATATACTTATAAATAGGATTTTATTAGTACTGCACTATCTATTTAATATTTAACTTATCAATGCTAAGTTAAAACCAAGTTTAATATAATTATCAGCGACTTCCTTGATCCTGTCTTGTTATTCGATGGAAGGTTTAACATTAGAAATAGACACTCTGATATCTTTTTCTATATTTAGCTGGAAAAAAAACCAAAAAGGAAAAACATTATTTTTGTATACATTGTTATTGTATGAGATGGGGCCGCGATGAAAATTATGATTGAAAATTGGGCTGCACTGTCTTGCATAATAGAACTCGATCCCCAAAAGGGTCGCGAAAGCATTGGCAAACAAGATCTTTCTTCTAGATTCTATTTATTTATTAGGGCTTTAGCGATATTTAATGGCTTATTTTCTATTAGTATCTTTGATTTTAATTATTTGTGATAACTCTATTGATCTTGTCTTTGGTTTTTGACTTCTCTGGTGTGGCTTGTGGCATGCTTCTGTGTGGCACGAGGATGGAGGACTTTACCCTTGTCTCTCTTGTCCCAGATTCTGTATTTTTTCCCAACAAATCTTGTATATCATCAGTCAGATTTTGTATATGCTATATAATTGTGGCCATCAACCAGATTTTGTATTTCTTCAGCAAATCATGTATGCCATCAACCAGATTTTGTGTGATTTTGGATTTGTAGCCATCAACTACTCTTGTACTTTACCTCCGCCTCTTTGGCGAAGTTTGTTCTTCATCACCTTTATTTGTGTATTTTCATATCTCATGTATTTTGATTACTGCCCCTGTTTTGGGCAAAGTTTGTATATTTTAAATTGTTTAATGGATCTTGTCCGTTGGGGCCGGGACGTGCTGTTCCTTCGGCGTGCTTGTGGGGTCCCTTCTCCCCGGCGACCTTCTCTGCCTTACAACCTTTTTGGGTAGGCTGGGTCGCCGAGGGTATTTAAAAAAAACCTGCGGAGGCGAACGCCGGATTAAGTCGGCATGCACAACCTGCGGAAGCGAACGCCGGATAAAGTCGGCATGCACAACCTGCGGAAGCGAACGCCGGATATAGATGGCATGCACAACCTGCGGAAGCGAATGCCGGATATAGACTGCACGCACAACCTGCGGAAGTGAATGCCGGATATAGACGGCATGCACAACCTGCGGAAGCGAACGCCGGATTAAGTCGGCATACGCAATAACCTGCGGAAGCGAACGCCGTATATAGCCGGCATGCACAACCTGCGGAAGCGAACGCCAAATATAGTCGGCGGAATTCATTCGAACATTAATTAATCTTTATAGTATATGATATATATTAAACATGTTTTAGTTATAATAATTATTTATGTAGAAATTATGAATACACTGTTTTAAAGGAAAGTCCCTTTTCTTCCAAGAGCATGTCGATGTAGCGTAAGACGTAAACCCAAACGCCAAAGACTGTCCACGCGCAATGAGTACACTTTTGACGCGGGTCAGTTCAGCTACGGAGCTACAGTGGAGGGAAGCGCCGCAGTGAAAGGGTTAAAGCTAAATTATACCTATTACTTCTTACTTCTTTCAACAGGTTTTTTGTTTTAAATTTTCCATGCTGATCCAATGTACGCAAAGGGTGTAAAAGTCTGATACGAGTCGCGGGAAATCTTTCTACAGTTTAAAAAAAATCGTGTTTAATTTTCGCAACATGCAACAACGCAAGGATAACATTTTTTCTGAAGTTCGGGTCACAGGTTTGGTGTGGCGTGGAAGTTTGGAGACGGAGGTGCAGGCTCAGGAATCATTATATTATGACCACAGTTCAATATTATGAGACTAGCCCTCATATTGCGTCAAAACAGGACGTTACTATAACTTAACTATACTCAGGTCACAAACAGAGACACACTAGCTAGTAGGGATGACGGTTATTGCAAAAAAACTGGTTTTCGGTGAAACCGGTAATCGTTTTTCGGTTTTCGAGAAAAACCGGTTTTCGTTTTAAGCAACGTTTGCGGATAGAATTTTTTATTGATAATAGTATACAGTAAGTAGGTATTAATACAATCATTAATTAATATAATAAGTATTGATTATAAATAAGCAATTAATACAAAATGTAATAATAATAAATGAGTAATTATTGCAATAAGTAAGTATTATAGACAAAATTTTTTATTACCATTGTTTTCACAAGAAATTCATTCATTGGCCAATATTTATCATCTAATCTGCTCATAAAGACTCTTTCAGCAATGTTTTGATCCGTGAGTCGACACCTCTCGTCGGAAACAACTTCATTCAACGCAGATACTAATCTTTCGGACGCCACAGAACTTCCGAATAAAGATAAATATTTTTTGGAGACAAAATGTTTTATTAGTATTGTTTTTGCAGGAAATCAATCCATTGGCCAATATTTATCTGTTCATAAAGACGCCAACCAACTGACGCCTCGAGGAAGCGGTTGTCGGTGATTGGCCTAAAATGATAAAATTGAAAGCTTTATAACTTGGTAAATTTTAGTCTAGCCGAACCTAAAATCGAGCCTATCTTCAGACGCGGTTTTTTTCCTCGGTTTGTGGATTTAAAAAAATAACCGGTTCAAACCGGAGCAGAAAAATAACCGAAAAAACCGGTAAAACCGAAACAAAGAGCGGTTTTCGGTTTAAACCGGTAGGTTTTTCCCAATCTCTTCTAGCTAATGTGTTAGAAAATACCACCATGCGAACAAGTGCTAAAGAAGTAAACAGAAATCAGTGCGCGCCATAATTTTCAAAGTGCGCACAAAATATACTTCAAGGCTTCCTCGACTTAAGACCGAGATATTCCGACCGACAGACTATAAGTCGGTTTTATGTTTTTCAACATTATTTTCATTCAAGTGGATTATAAAATTGTGCATGAAGTGCAAAAATTCAACCTATGTGCGTATAACTACTGAACATAATGTGAAGGCTATGTTCTCTCTTTCATTCTATTGTTTACAGCAGAATTAAGAGAAAAAAAATTACTCACCAATCAAATTAGCATCGTTGAATCAAATATTTATTTATATAATTATTTGAAGTTCAACTTCGTGGGGAAAAAATGTTTTTTTCGGCTAGCAGTTTCCTAACTGTCACCAAAAAAAACATCATAATTAACATCATAAAACATCATAATTATCATCATAAAACATCATAATTATCATCATAAAACATCATTAAAAACATCATAAACATCATTAAAAAACATCATAAACATCATTAAAAACATCATAAACATCATTAAAGAGTGAGAAGAATATTTAAAAAGTAATCATCATAATTAGCCCTTTCGCGTTCATTGGTTTCGCACTGAGACCACACATTGAGGATTTTTTTACTGCTCAAGGGCGGAACGTAGCATAGTTTTTCTTTCATAACTTAAGAGTCAGATATAAAGGCCAACTTATATAAAAATTCCGGTTCAATACCGTGAATATTCATAAAAATATCGGCACTTCAAGAGCTAAATTGCTTTTGATTTCTAAGAGAAACAAAATGATGAGGGTTCTTACACAAAGTAATATTTTTTTAAAATTGAATCTTTGAAAGTAATAATGAATTTTATGAAAGTGGAATATCCTGATTACTCACGTATTTAATGCTATTTAAATACATAATCTAAATACCATTTCTATGATAACTTATTCGGAGGAAAAATATCCCGTTACCGTTCATTGGTTTCAATGTGAAATTACAAATTTCTTCGAAATAAAAAGGGGTATCTTTTTTCCTTTGCATTTTTATGATCAGCTACATGTCTAATACTCATTTTTGAAACAAACTTAGTAATTTTCAAAACGAAACATGTTGTGAGCTTGAAAAAGGGTTAACCCTTTCGCGTTCATTGGTTCATCGAAACCACATACTGAGCATTTTTTTTACTGCGCATGGGCGAAATGTAGCGTAGTTTTTCTTTCATAACTTAAGAGCCAGATATAAAGGCCAACTTATATAAAAATTCCAGTTCAATACCGTGAATATTCATAAAAATATCGGCACTTCAAGAGCTGAATTGCTTTTGATTTCTAAGAGAAACAAAATGATGAGGGTTCTTACACAAATTGATTTTTTTAAAAATTGGATCTTCGAAAATAATGCTGAATTATTTAAAGGTTGAATATCCTGAATAGTCACGCATACTTATAAATTAAATGCATAATTTAAATTGCATTTCAATGATAACTCATTCGGAGGAAAATAGCCTGTTTCTTTTCGTTGGTTTCACTGTGACACCGCAAATTTCTTGAAAATAAAAAATGCTGAATATTTTTCCTTTACATATTTATGATTAGCTAAACGTCTAATACTCATTTTTGAAAAAAAATTATTACTTTTCAAAACGAAATGCGTAGTGAACTTGAAGGGTTAAAGAGTGAGAATTATTAAACTGTCGTCAGTGGAAAATATGATTTTGCATATTTGCAGAACATTTCTTATTGAGATCAGTCGAAATTGCTTAACACACAGCAAAATAATTTTTAACCTCATGCTATAAAAATGGTGCTGAAGTGCATGAGAAAGTTAAGGGGAAAAACTCCCAGTTTTATTATTAAAATTGTACGAAGAGGATAAATTAATCAATAAATATAGTGCGACATATGTCAAAAATTTGCTTAAGTCTCTATTTTAAAAACAAATATTAAAGAAAGAAATTGTTAGAGTGTTACTACTCTCTTTTGCGCTTCTCTTTTTAATCTTTCATACTTCACACAGACATTTAGAATAGTTTCACCCATAAAACAGAAGCTTCAATAGTTTATAATACCATCCCTAGATGGCGCTAGGAGAGAAATGATGACTCGAGAAAACGAAGAGTGCGATTAGTAGCTTCGGCTGAGTTACGGACGTGGGAAAGTTTTCTGACTAATATTGTCTCATATGAATAAATGTCTTTTGTCCTCTTTTATTCATTCAATTCCCACCCTTCAGAAAGTTCAATAATTTTCGAACTTTTTCTAAGTCTTGTAATTAATTTAGAGAAATAATTTGTATTTTGTTGCGAAAATGAGGAATAATAAAATTTCAAAATCGTTCGAGATTCAATTAATAATTTAAAATAACAAATTGAAATGCAAGATTAAAAAATAAAGTTGAATTCAGTCGCTAAAGAAATATTTTTATACGGATGCGTTTCCAGTCAATTTTTTTAAAGTCTTGTAATTAATTTAGGGAAATAATTTGTATTTTGTTGCGAAAATATTAGGGAAAAATAAAAATTTCAAAATCGTTCGAAATTCAATTATGTAATTTAAAACTAACAAATTGAAATGCAAGATTAGAAATAAGTTGAATTCCAGTCATAAAGTAAACTTTTGTACGGATGCGTTTCCAGTCAATTTTTTAAGTCTTATAGTAATTTAGAGGAAATAATTTGTATTTTGTGCAAAATGAGGAATAAAATAAAATTTCAAAATCGTTCTGAGGATCCCAATTAATAATTTAAAATAACATTGAAATGCAAGATTAAAAATAAAAGTTGACACCAGTCGCTAAAGAAGTATTTTTATACGATGACTTTCTCAGTCAATTTTTTTTTTAAAGTCTGTCAATTAATTTAGGAAATAATTTGTATTTTGTGTGAAATGAGGTGAAAAATAAAATTTCAAAATCGTCTAGAGATTCAATAATATTTAAAATAAACAAATTGAAATGCAAGATTAAATAAAGTTGAATTCCAGTCACTAAAGGAAACGTATTTTTATACGGATGCGTTTCCAGTCAATATTTTTACAAGTCTTGTAATTAATTTAGGGAAATACCCATTTGTTTTGTTGAAATAGGGAAAAATAAAATTTCAAAATCGTTCAGAGATTCAATTAATAAATTTAAAATAACAAATTGAAATGCAGAAAAGCCAGTTGAATCAGTCGCTAAAGTACATATTTATACGGAGCGTTTCAGTCAATTTTTTTAAAGTCTTGTAATTAATTTAGGGAAAGCTATTTTTTTGTTGCGAAAATGAGGAAAAAATAAAAATTCAAAAAATGTCTCAATTCAATAAATTTGAGTAATATAAAAATTGAAATGCAAGATTAAAATAAAGTTGAATTCAGTCGCTAAAGAAATATTTTTATACGGATGCGTTTCCAGTCAATTTTTTTAAAGTCTTGTAATTAATTTAGGGAAATAATTTGTGTTTTGTTGCGAAAATAAGGAAAAATTTAAAATCGTTCGAAATTCAATTAATAATTTAAAATAACAAATTGAAATGCAACGTTAAAATAAAGTTGAATTCAGCCGCTAAAGAAATATTTTGATACGAATATGTTTCAAGTCTATTTTAGTGAAATTATTGTTCATATTATGTGAATTTATGATTTGTTTCTTTCAGTGGCGAATCCAGGATTTGGTCGGGGGGCTGAGTCATAAAAATTTTGTATCATCGTGACGAATGCCAAACCTCATGGCTTATTAGAACAAAACACTTTAACTACAGGACTTTACTCACCTGAAATAAGAATCATAAAGGCTACAAGTCAAGCCTACAAGATTACAGGAATGGCTTAGAGTTTGCCAGACAGAGGTGAGCTTTGCCCGACAGAAGGAGACATCGCACGACGGCATTGCCTGTGCACGGTGGGACGACTGAAGTAGAGTGTCTCAGATTTTCTCCAGGTTCTTATTTATCAACTACAGAACAGATACCCCGATACAAAAAATTTACCCCAGATAGGGGCCCTGACATACTCTAAACATTCCCTGCTCCGAAGTTGGATGATATAGCGGCCACGACGAATCTCATTTGGACGACCAGGCTGAGAGTCTTTGAAAGCCGAAACTTTATCGTTTTATTGCGGCCGCTTCTATGTTTCGTTGTGTAGCAACGACTACTTGTTCTGCTCTGCGTTGACCTAATATGGCTCTTCAAAATTCCAGAACTTCCTTCTTACTCGAAATGAAGTTATACAAACATATTCAGAAGAAATACTATCCTTCGATCTAATTTGAAGAATATATCCGACGTCAAAGCTTGGATAGCCAGATATGGTAGAAATACCAACACGAAATGGAATCTTCGACATTCCAATCCATCGGTGTACGATTCGTGTGCTCGTAAGTAGAAAATCAAAATTATTTCAAATCTTTGTATTTAATTGAAGTCTTATCAGCTGTTATTTATAATAATGAATCATTTATAATTTTCAGTCACAAGTACGTATGTCGCCACAATTCTTTCAATAAGTTCCTATGGCCAGAACTTGAGAGGAATCTCAAAAGAACTCAAATTGCCCAGCTACTATCACCATTAAAGTCAAGATTTGGATACCAAAATTATAAGGAAAAGGATGAATATATGCTATAGTTTAGTTAAGATTGTAGACAGTATATGATTGTAGTTCAGATGGAATGTAGATTATCTTAAAAATTGTCTCATACTATAGTTAAAATTCCATACCCCGGTAGTGAATTTTCCAAAACTCGTCAATCATTTACAAAAATATATAATACTTCTGATTATTTGTAATATCACTAATAAATTTTAAACACAAAATAATTTAAAATTTGGGAATTTACTCACAATATTTATTATAGTTCGATGCTCCAGTTTTGGCCACCTTAAGAGAAAATTTGAATGGAATTTCACAGTGGGTGACTGTTTTTTTAAAACATATTAAAATCATGCTTATACTATCTATTTTAGCAAATTTTGTTGGCTTTCTGCTAGTTATAAAATTTTTTCTGAAGAAAATTTTTTTTATTACAGCACTTAAATCCTATAACAATGGCAAATCTCATATTGAAGACATTTTCCAATATTACCTTTACATTATTTTTTTTACTCAAAGTAAGACTATTTTATGATAAATTCATTTTATTTTTTATTCTTTTTTTCAATAATATGGCTCTTTTCTCTTGAATTTCTCACAAAATGCAAGCAAATAAAATACTAATTATGATTTTATACTCTTATGTTTATAAGAATCTAAACAAATTGTAAACTTTTTCAAAAGGTTAAGAGTAACATAGATTTTTTCAATATTGTTAGAAAGATCCCATGAATAAAAAATATTTTTCTATAAATAAACAAAATCAGAGCTTCAAATGGGTGGTGATCCTTCTGACATTCCCTTCACCAAAATGATCATTTTCTATTCAGTAAATTATTTTCAATTCTCTGAAATAATCCAGGTACTTATCCTTAACATTTTTAGAAAATAATTTTGCTGAAGATTTTGAAAAATGAAGCCCATAGTTTAGAAGGTTTTAGGGCTGTGCAATCACTAATTTTAGATAGATTCCTTACACTGGGACTTTTTTTTTACCAATTTCAGATCTTACCAGTCAGGACTAGAACCCAGGCATACCTTTCAATTTGAAGTTAGACTCTCTATTAATAAAATAAGAATCCTGTGTTGGCTTTTCTTTGGGAGTGAATAATGATCGAACTACAGTTTGACTGCATAAGATGGGAGGATGGAAATGTACCTCAGAAGCGAGGGTTTTATTCAATTTTCAATTACAAAAAAAGCATTAAAAAAAGGAAAACATTATTAAAGTTAACCTTTGAAACTTTGGACATTTTTTCATAACTTCCGAAATGTTATAACCACAAAATAGTTTTTCCATCAAGTTTTAAAAAAAAATAATTTTATACATTTTATTATACAGATATTTTTTCCACTTTAATACAAAATATTTTGTTTTAAAAATACTTTTAAGAATATTTTATTTAAGTATGTTTGAAAACTTTCATCAGTAACAAATATTTTGTATGTCTTGGTTTTTCTTATATATGACTGAAGGACACATCTTCCAATTTTTTTATGTGCTTTACAAATATTATACATGATATTAAAATGTATCTTTAACGGGGTGCAGATTAAAAAAATTGTAGGTAAATTACAGATTTAAGGTTTAACTATAAAGCAGGAATTATAGAAAATTTCTTATGGTTCTTCCTATTTTTTTAAGTTTTACTGTTCTTTTCTTATACTTATAACTGGATGCATAAAATATATTATCAGAGTCTTTGGTGACCTAGTAGTTTAAGGTCTCTAATATGAGGCTCAAACAGAGCCCGGATCCATGGTATGTGGGCCTGTTGCACTCAAATCCCAGCCACGTAGGGGGGGGGTAAATGCTCTCCCCATTTAGTGTGGGTAGCTTGGAGGAGGATGCCAGTTCAGGGTTGTGTTATAATTCTTCCAGCTGCATTTGGAACCGCAATTGCAGAGAGTCATACAAGGCCTCAGGTTTGCTTCAAGAGCAGGACATTAATGCCAACTAAACTGAAATAAATTGCAACTCTTTTAGCTCAAAATTTTGCTATCTTATTGGCAGAACCAGAGAGAATCAAACAAACAAAAATCCTTTGAGAGTACAGCAAAGTGCAAACATCTTCGGTTTTTTTGTTAAGAATCAGTCCAGTGGTTTTAGGAGGAGATATGGAGACTGCTACACTTTTATAATACAATAACTTTTATTTAATTAAGATAATTATTATGTAATTCTAAGATTAAGATTGCTGGCCAAATAGCATGAACCATAAAGGTTTAGTGGGGTACATCATATTATTTAATTTTTTAATGAAATAGTTAATTCTATCAGATTATTTGATAATTAGTTAAATTTTACAGATTACTTTAATTTGATATTTAACTAAACGGCAGGTTAGGATAGTCAATATATAATGGCAAAACGATAGATATTTAAATAAGTTTCCTTTATCCTTTTTGATATTTGAAAATATATCCTTACTTTAAATTGTTTTGGAATTTTCCTGCCTGGAGTATTTGGTTTTTTAACCTTCGGTGGAGACCCCAAATTACTGTCTTTAAGTGGATGCATTCCTTATCCTATACAGCTTTGGCCACACATAATAAATTTATGCTCACAATGTTTAATAATTTTTTTCTCTTACTGTTAGAATTTGATATTCTTTATTATCTGTAAGCTTAGAGGTCTGCTCTAAATGAGCCCATTCTAGTAGTGTTTCATATGTATACGTTTATTTTAATGACAAAGTAATGTTCTTACAATTATATTTATAACCTAAGATTAAATAAATTAATTTTTAAATCTAAAGAGTCTTTCTTTATAAATTCATGTCTCAAAAGTCAATTTCTTGTTACTGTTTTCAGAACCAGGCTGGTTTAAATATTTATCTAAGGGATATTTACTGCTGGGATATTTTGGCTATTTGCTGGGCTCCCAGCACTATACTGGGTGATTTATATGTTGGGATATAAAAAGAGCCCAGGCAATGCTGACCAATAAATCTTGTATAACCCTTTGGAATAGAAGAATGATAAAACCTTGATACTGACCTAAAAAAATAAATGGCATGAAACTTAAGAATCATGACTTAAATATTGCAATGTGTAGAAACAATGAGTGTTGGCTATGCATTGATCAATATAATGTGATATTTCAATGCTATAAGTAAGCGTAAGATGCAGCTAAGCTCGCCGAAGAGGGATTTTTTTAAGACGATGCTTTATATGGGAATTTTGACCTGTCTAAAAGAATTTGACTAAATACAAGGTAATTAAATCTTTTTGGAAAGAATGTTCCTTCTCAAAATTAAGCAAAGGCAGTATCTTGACGGAAGAACTTACTATTTTATTCAAATAACATTCTAGAAATTTGTTCATGTATCGCATTGCAGGTTACTAAACATCATCCTATTCCCGCTAGTGGAGGGGGGCTTCGCATTCCGCTAATCCAATAAGATTCGTCTATGAGTTTGCTATCGGACTCAACTTTGGAGTGGGAATGTTTACTGTGGCCTGACCCCAGTCTCACCTCAGCCTTAACTCTATTTAGTACAAGTAGTGAATGGATCTACAAAAAAAAATTTTCAGACTGTCAAGCCAGAGAGCAAAATTGTACCTGGCTATTTTTTTAAAAAAGAGAAATTAAGAACTAAACGTTATCAGAATTTTAAATAAAATCAAAATTCCTGAAGGCCTGGGGGGGGGGGGGGGGGGGCGGCGCCGATAGCCCCCCCCCTGGATTCTTGCCACTGTCCCACCTTAGTAATACAAGAATGCTTCCACAATGTGTTATGATACAGTCTCTTATTGCACATTCTGGCAGTATCGAATAAGTCATTGAAAAAAATAATAAAATCTTGTATTACATGGGTACCTTTGAATGAAGGTCCATTACTGTAATCGTTATGGAAAAAGGCTTTTGCATAAGATTTCCACGAATTAAGAAAAATAGCAGAACAAAAATATATAAGTACTGCAAAGAAAACAATTTTATCGTCTAATTTATTCTAATATTTTATTAACTTTAGCTTCATGTTTATAAAGAGTAATTTTGTATATGATTTGGTAATTTTTCAGTACAATACACTATTTATATTTTTTAAATTAATTATCAGTTAATCGATTAGTTTAAAATTTTTAAGCCCTGCAGGTGCTAGCTTGGACAGAGTGGTGAGGGGAAAAATTATTTCAAGATTCTTCTATGAATAACTATCACTATTTAATATATGAATATACACTATACATTGATATTTACTATTTAAATATTTTAAAAATTAATTATCAGTTAATCGATTAGTTTATTTTTTTTAGTCCATACGAGTACTGCTCAGGACGAGCAGGTTGAAAAATTTATTTCAGGATTCCATAATATTTATGAATAAACACTCATTTAATATATGAATATTACACTAACGATGACAATACACTTTTAAAATATTTTTAAACTAATTATTAGTTAATCAGTTAGTTTAATTAATTTTGTCCATACGAGTAGTTGACAGTGAATCTTGAGGGAAAAAAATTTATTTCAAGATCATAATATTTATAGATAAGCCACTATTTAATATATAGATATTACATATACGATGACATGCATATCATCTTTTTAAAATTAGTATATCAGTTAATCAGATTGTTTGAGTAAGTTTTGAATCGCCATGATGCTTCGCTCGGGACTGATGAAGATTTGAGGAAAAAATTTGTTTCGAGATTCATAATATTTACTATGAATAATATTTATAACTGACATATGAACAATACACTA
>BGPR01005726.1:65549-89666 GCA_013235015.1 Araneus ventricosus
TGAGGTCAGAAAACTCGCTACACATGTTTCGTTTACAAATGGAAATGTCGATGTTGCTAAAACAGAATTATACTGCACCAAGACAGAAGGGGCCTCGCTTAGCATGCGAGAGGTACCGGGATCGATACCCGGCGCCTCCAATTTTTAAATTATGCCTAAATGAATTCTGAAAATTTAACAAGCTATTCTGACGGTTCATACTTTTCCCCCCTTCATGGAAATTTCTTCATAGCAAACATATTTTTTATTCCTTGTCCTGTAGCTAATATGTGTTCTTCATTAGAGTCTACCCAGATGGTAATTTTAGTTTGCAGCAAAGTTGCAGATTGACACGGCAAGAGTGCAAGGTTGAAACAAGTTAACGCAAACGAGTTAGTCACCACGCGTTTGCAAACTATAGCAAAAACAGAGTACGAAGACAACATCGGATACGAACCCCAGGCATCCCGCTTCCTAAACCTGTCGCCCTAACCACACAGCCAGTTAGGTTCTGAGAGGAGAAGATAGATTTCGCTAATAGATCGTTCATCTATATGATTTATTTTAAACTGTTTTCTTGATTTCATTAATTTTTAAAAATTTTGAGTTGAGAATATGATTTGAAGTCAAAGAGAAAGCGATTTTCGCTAATAACTATGTATTGCTAGTAGAATAAATTATGAAATTAGGGTTCAAAAGTAATTACTTTTAAAATGGGACGTAAGTTATTATTTTTCAACAAACATTGACTGTTTTTTAGGTTTAATTTTGTTTATGAAAGTTAAAATTTCAAAATTAAGAAAAAGGCGATACATAATTTTCTTTAAAGCGCGAGTTCTATATTTAGTAAAAAGATGGAGAATTTTTAAAAAATTTTTTTACAAAAAATTTAGTTCTTTTCACAAATTATCATTGATTTATTGAATTAATAAAAAGAAGGACGGTCTAGGAGATGCTATTAATAATCGGGTGTTTTGTAAAACAGAGACAAAGATTATTTACAAGCGTGCAATTACAATCTTTGCAGCAAACATGTTTTACAATCGTAGTGTGAAGTTTGTCATAACAACTTCACAACAAACTTGCTTTGCAAGTGGGTTGGTCGATTATGATTTGTTACTTTGCAGGAAGTTTGCTGCAAAGTTGCCACATCAACTTTGTCATGACAAACTAATATCAATAAAATTTAAACTTGCTGCAACTGTACATGCTATCTGGGTACTGTCTCCAAAATTTTTAACCCTTTTTGAAACGAGCCGATACCTTCTATCAAGCCTGCAATTGTCATTTGTTTTTCTGGTGGATGTGTGTCTGAGGCTACGGCTACCACAATTGCGACTTACTCTCACACCTCTATCAGCTGTATGTTCTTTACTATACGAGTCAAAAAGTCATTGACATTACTACTATTAATTTCTAAATCGAAGAGATTAACAAAATCGACAGCTCTCTTTATAGCTCTTGAGGAACTTGATTAGATCCTGGCTTTCTTTGAAGTTCATTTTTTAAACCAGCGGGAGTGTTCTCCCCTAAACTTTCTCCTATATTTCCCCTAAAAGGTGCCGTTTCTCCTTCCCCAGCGTGGCTAAAAAAATACGAACCTACTGTTATCTAGAATCCAATGACTATCAGAAGGCTTTTCATTATAGTGATTGAAAAATATTTAGGTAAAGAATCGCACACTGCTATGTTTCACTCTTGCCGTCTCAAGGACAAACTGACGTAACTCGCTCCTTTAGCGTGCACAGAAGATTGCTTCCAGTACGCATGCGTGTGGAGATAACGGATTGGTTTCAATAGTAAATTATACAGACCGACAGACAGTCAATCTTTTGACGGATTAGGCCCAAAATTTTATACGGACCTACATTCATGACGATAAAACTGTGTACCAAATTTTATCCATCTAGCTATTCAAGTTTTTGAATTACAGTGTTCACATGACTTCGGACATACAGACAGACAGACTTCCCTTTGGCGGATTTTGTCCAAAATTTGAAAGAAACCTACAAATTATGTTGAAAGACCACATACCAAATTTCATCCCCGTAGCTCTAATAGTTTTCGAGTTATCGTGTTGACAGACAGACATATTTCCAAAATTGCGTTTTTCGGACTCAGGGAGGTCTAAAACGCGGAAATTCGTCAAAATCTCGAGTTCGAATTTTTTGACGATTACAATACTTTCTCTTTGTACACGAGAAAGTAAAAAGATTAGATAAACCATACAATAATTAGCTATTAATTATGAAATGAACCTTTCTCAGAATAAAGCAAAAGAAAAAAAAATTGAAATTTGACTGAAAATTTAATAATGGAATTTTTTTCTTCTCTATTGAAAAATTCGAAGTAGAAATAAATAAGTAAATAAATAATGATGCGCGTTTACCAGTTTTACAGCAAATGCTCAAAAGAGCAACAACCGAGAGAAATACTATCTTCAAAAGATTTGTTACATTTCACTTGGCATATCTGTAATTTTACCCTTTGTATCTCGAATAGTCGCCAGCGCTTTAACGCGATTCCAGATATTTTCCGAAAACCTTGCATTATAGTCATTAAGATATACACAAATGCCATGGCTGTTGGTTGGTTCTCATTTATTGGTAGTTCTTTACTGTTTTTACTTTCTAGTATACGAAGCATACAAAGAGAAAGTATTGTAATCGTCAAAAAATTCGAACTCGAGATTTTGACGAATCTCCACGTTTTAGACCTCCCTGAGTCCGAAAAACACAATTTTGGAATTATACCTGTCTCTCTGTGTATCTGTATGTCTTGTGATGTTTTGTTACTTGGTCAGTCATTTTATAAAGCAATTGACTTTAAACAAGTAATGAATTTCAAATTTAATCCCTTTCTTTCCCAGTACAATGCGTTGTGATTTTTTTTTTTTTTTTGAAGAATACCCAAGGTTCAAAATTTCTAACTTCTACCAGATTCATGAACACACAGTGATTATCTCAGTAATGCATAAAGAAATTGACAGACACAAGATTTGAGATTTTGTAAGGCTAACGTTTAATAAATCAAATTGAATTACACATATAATTTTGAACAATGCCTTCATGAATGGCTCTTGGATATAGATCTATAATATATAGATCTTGGATATGGATCTTGGATCAGAAAAAATTCAAAATTTTCAAAAGGGACGCCACCTCATTACAATAAACACATATAAAAATAAATCATCAAATACACTTCAGCGACTTAGCTAGTTGTGAGACAATTAACATTCAAATTTAAAAAAGGTTTTGTCATGCCATCTATTTTACCTAATACATATCAAATCAAATCACCATTTGTAATGTAAATCATCATGTGAGATACTCTCAACACTGTCACTTATGTAAGATGCAATTAAATAGAATCCTAGCTGCACACAAAATAACAAAACATGAAATTGAGTGATTTACCAGCTTTTTAGCAAGCTTATTTCAGATATCTAAGACACCCTACATCTTTAGCTGCAAAAACATTTTTTTCATCAAATACTGTGCTTCATTTAAGATTAAAGATTTAATTTTCTTGCATCAAATAGAAAAGCAATGACTCTTAAAGTCAATCTAATATTTTAACTCTTTGAACATTTACTGCAGTCTAAATTGGATTTTAAAGCACAAAAATCAAAGCACTACATTTAATCATTTAGACTCAACTACAGCTTAAATTCAGAATATCAAGTTAATCATTTACAATTCAAATTACTGATCTACTAAAGTTTCCAAGTAAATTTTACTAATTTTCAAATTTGTTTATTACCTTGGTAATTTAAGTTCAGAACCCTGGTTCCATGTAAGAAACATTTTTAGTGCACAAATTTGAGGCAGTTCCATATAAAAAATATATTAGCAAAGATGTACAACTTGTAAACAATATTTAAATTTGAACTTATGGAAATTTAGCAAGGTGATAATGAATCCCAAAATTTAATCTATACTCAAAACGTCAGCATAAATAAATATCACAAAAGTTGTACTCATCTATCTGCTGGGGCAAGCTTTGACAGGATCGTTGATTCCTCCATGACACGCATTACTTTGAATTTACGGCAAGCGAGATATTGATGTTACTTCCACAAGAGGCAAAGTTCAATGGGAGCCTTTGGCTGGGGCAAGCTTTTGTCTGGGTCCATCGATCTCTCCATGACAAGCGTAGGATACTCGCCAGTGACATGTTGTTGTTGCTACCAAAAGCGGGAATGTTCAACGGATCAATGTAGACTTTATAAGTTCAAAAAATTTAGGCACTCGTCCTTCCGAAACGCCATTTTATCAGGAAGTCTTTCTCGGTCAAAAATCATGCATAGCACCTAAGTTACGATACGCAGATCCTTTTGCGAAGAAAGTCTGGCTAGCAAGCTAGTCATCTCGATCAAATGACAAATGATCAAATGGCCCGAAAGTCAAAAATGGACCAAACTAGAACCCACACATCTGCACGGTCAGAGCAACTGAATTAGAAAAAAAAAAGTCTCAAAGTATCTGGGCTTCCCAAGTACAAAAGCCGTCAAGCGTTTACATCATCCGAGATCCTTTTTGCCGCGCTCAAGCTTTCTATTGTTGCCAATTGGTCAGAATCAAGATCTTGTCCTTTTCCACATCTGCATAATCATGCCGCTTCTTCTCTCGGCTAACTCTCTCCGACACCTTCCTTCCGAAAAATTTTTCAAAACTCCAATTTCTCCTCTCTCTCATACCCCTCCCCCCAAAAAAAAATATACTTATACAAAACTTGGCGGGAAGACTACCGCCAAAAAAACTATACACTAACCCAATTGCGTCTTACCAGAATTTTTATTCTACAGTAAACCCTTTAAAACTTGTCGCCAATTCCACTTTAAACTATTGATTCATTATGTCGCCAAGCCAAAAAACAAATTTAGCGACCCCACCCCCAATGAAAAACGTGATCACAATTGGTCAACAAGGGTGAAACCTTCTTCTACGTAAGACCTTCAAGAGCGAATCAATTTGATTTTTTGACCCCGACTTTCTTAATGGCATCTTCTCTCTCTCGACCAGCTGGCAGGAAGAAAACACCCCAGGGGGCAACTGGACCCTCAACTCTTAATGTTCCCAAAGAAGAGCCAAGTCCTGCAAACGAACAATACTCAAAGATTTAAAATGGCTCGAAATGGCCAATTAGTAAGGTCTCGACAGGAAACAGCTGGACATTCTTTGCCACTGACCATCTTCAACTGTGGGAAAAAGGATTTCTCTGGACCCCTTTTCCGCAGCTGTGATTTTCTCACAGAAAAAGCAAGGCAATAAACCAATAAACCTCCCATGGGAAAGGAACTCTTTGGGTTCCAACCAGAATGCTTTCTTAAAAGCGCAATGCCTATCCAGGAATAAAATTTCCACGAAGAGGGAAAGGAACAAATTACAATTTTGAAAGGGACGGTTACTAAAATGCAGTTTCGTAAAACCAGGATTCGAACAAAGAATGTTGTAAGCGCACGGCTTTTTACAGTAAAGTTCTGCAGTGCAATGTTATGTTAAATTAACTTACACCTCATATACATTAAATAAATAACTCTGAGAGAATGAAAAGAATTATTATTATTTAGGTAAATAGATTAATTTTAAGTAAAAACTTGAAAGAGTGACACGACAGTCTGTGAACATGATAACTCGAAAGCTATTAGAGCTGCGGGGATGAAATTTGGTATGTGACCTTTACACATAATTTGTAGGTTTCCATCAAATTTTGGACAAAATCCGTCAAAGGGAAGTCTGTCTGTCTGTATGTCCGCGGGCATGCGAACACTATAACTCAAAAACTTGAATAGCTAGATGGATAAAATTTGGTACAAAGTTTTATCATCATGAATGTATGTTCGTGTAAAATTTTGGGTCAAATCCGTCAAAGGGTTGACTGTCTGTCGGTCTGTATAATTTACTTTTGAAAATAATCCGTCTGCGCATGAGTTCTGGAAGCAATCTTCTGTGCACGGAAAAGCTATGGAGCGAATTATGCCAGTTTGTCCTTGAGCCGGTAAGAACGGAAAATCGGTACGCATCTCTTTGAATTTGATTTTTTTACCTAGATATTCTTCAATCACTATAATGAAAAACCTATTGATAGTCATTGGATTCTGGGTAACAGTAGTTTCGAATTTTTGTAGCCACGCGGGGAAGGGGAAACGCCACCTTTTTGGGAAAGTATACGAGAAAATTTAGGGGAGAACACTCCCGCTGGTTACTTTCTGGTATACGAAGTATATAAAGAGAAAGTATTGTAATCGTCAAAAAATTCGAACTCGAGATTTTGCGGAAGCTCCACGTTTTAGACCTCCCTGAGTCCGAAAAACACAATTTTGGAATTATGTCTGTCTGTCTGTGAACACGATAACTCAAAAACTATTAAAGCTACAGGGATGAAATTTCTGGTCTTTACACATAATTTGTAGGTTTCTATCAAATTTTGGACAAAATACGTCCACGGGAACTCTGTCTGTATGTCCGTGTTAATGTGAACGCGACAACTCACAAACTTGAATAGCTAGGTGAATAACATTTGGTACACATTTTTATCATCAGGAATGTAGGTTTGTATCAAATTTTGGACCAAATCTGTTGAAGGGTTGACTGTCTGTCGGTCTGTATAATCGCATACCTTTGAATGTAATAACTTAAAAAAATTACTTAGATAAATGAAATTTTGTATGTGGCTTTCTAACCTTAATTGTAGATTTGTGTTAAATTTTTGTGCCAATCGGTTTAAAAAAAGGCGTTCAAATTGCATATTCGGTTGCAATTGCTATTGTGTATTGGCGACAGTAAACTGCCGCCAAGCGGCGGTTTACAGTATGATTTCCTTTCGCCTTGGCGCAGTTTACGAAGGAAATAGTAGCGAGCGGCAAACGCGATTTTCGGAAATTATGGCAAACCCCTAAATTGAAACTTCGTTTTGACATTCTCCAGATGGATGAGATGGAACCAGAAGTGTGGTGATATATTTTATTATATCTTATGTGTTATAAATAATAAAATTTCTTACTCAAAAACATTAAATAAAATCTTATTAGTTGTGGTACCCCAGCGCGCGTAAAAATTGCGAAAATACGCAATTTTTATGCTCGTGGAATGTGGTCCAAATACACTTTTTTTTGCAAAATATCAAGTTTATGAAAACGCATAAATTTTATGTTTCATTGTAAATCACCATCCATAATTTTTTCTCAAAATAACCAGGCCTTGGGTAAATAGCCGGGTTATACACCAAAACTATTTACCTACCCGCTGGGTATTTAACCACCCCATATTTCGTATGCGAGAGAAAGGGGTATGAGAAAGTTTCGGGGAGGTGACACCCGCTGGTTTATTTTGCACTTGATTCTTTTTGCCCCTAATTTGGTGTTGCAAGTTGGTTTTGTTAGTGTTTCGTTTCTTTGTATTTTTGCTGTGTTTCTTCTCCCTCATTGTTTCATTCTGTCTCATTCACTTTCTCACCGTCCTAATTAGTGTGAAATACCTTTTTTGCTACTTGTATATGTAAATTTTCGCCATATATTGCGTTTTTAATTTCTCGTATACGAAGTATACAAAGAGAAAGTATTGTAATCGTCAAAAAATTCGAGCTCGAGATTTTGACGAATCTCCACGTTTTAGACTCCCTGAGTCCGAAAAACACAATTTTGGAATTATGTCTGTCTGTCTGTGAACACGATAACTCAAAAACTATTAAAGCTACAGGGATGAAATTTCTGGTCTTTACACATAATTTGTAGGTTTCTATCAAATTTTGGACAAAATCCGTCAACGGGAAGTCTGTCTGTCCGCGGTCATGTGAACACTATAACTCAAAAACTTGAATAGCCAGATGGATAAAATTTGGTACACAGTTTTATCGTCATGGATGTAGGTCCGTATAAAATTTTGGGCCAAATCCATCAAAGGTTTGACTGTCTGTCGGACTGTATAATTTACCATTGAAACCAATCCGCTATCTCCACGCGCATGCGTACGGGAGCAATCGTCTGTGCACGGGAAAGGAGAAAATTACGTCAGTTTGTCCTTGAGACGTCAAGAGTGAAACCTAGCAGTGTGCGATGGATGCGTTTTAATCGGTACGCATCTCTTTGAATTCTTCACCTAGATATTTTTCAATCACTTTAATGAAAAACCTTCTGATATTCATTGGATTCTGGATAACAGTAGGTTCGAATTTTTTTAGCCACGCGGGGGAAGGAGAAACGGCACCTTTTGGGGGAAGTATACGAGAAAGTTTAGGGAAGAAAACTCCCGCTGGTTTTATTTATTTCAAACCATCACATTTTTTTATTCAATAAATTTTCTTGCCTATCTAAATTAAAGACTTTTAAATATTAACAATTTCAACCTTGCAAAACCATTCTTATCCTGTTAACCTTACAAATTTGCTGTAATCTTTGCAGTATTTGTTCACCTTGCCTCCAATTTCTCCATTTCTATGTGTCCGCTGGTCTCCTTCATGCTGGAATGTTCTCCTTCTGGAGAGTCAATCTAGGCTCTAAAACCAAAAGTTTGAGCTCGCTCCCTTGGGTGTTGAATGAATGAAGTCATTAAAACAACAAATTCTCTACTTCTCAACATTTTTTCCTTTTTACTTTCTCCTATACGAAGTACAAAGAGAAAGTATTGTAATCGTCAAAAACTTCGAACTCGAGATTTTGACGAATCTCCACGTTTTAGACCTCCCCGAGTCCGAAAAACACAATTTTGGAATTATGTCAGTCTGTGAACACGATAACTCGAAAACTATTAGAGCTACGAGGATAAAATTTGGTATGTGGTCATTAAATATAATTTGCAGGTTTCTATCAAATTTTGGACAAAATCCGTCAACGGGAAGTCTGTCTGTCTGTATGTTCGAGGTCATGCGAACGCCATAACTCAAAAACTTGAAAAGCCAGATGGATAAAATTTATTACACAGTTTTATCGTCATGAATGTAGGTCCGCATAAAAGTTTGGGCCAAATCCGTCAAAGAGTTGAATGTCTGTCGGTCCGTATAATTTACTTTTGAAGAGAATCCGTTATCTCCACGCGCATGCTTACTGGAAGAACGGAGAGAAATTTCATTACGGCGTAGTGAATTACGTCAGTTTGTCCTTGAGCCGGTAAGAGAGGAAAATCGTTACGCATCTCTTTGAATTTCATTCTTTGCCTAGATATTTTTCAATCACTATAATGAAAAACCTTCTGATAGTCATTCGTTTCTGGATAACAATAGGTTCGAATTTTTTTAGCCACGCGGGGGAAGGGGAAGCGGCACCTTTTTGGGGAAGTATACGAGAAAGTTTAGGGGAGAACACTCCCGCTGGTTTGCTACTTGTATATATAAATTTTTGCCATATATTGCGTTTTTTTATTTATTTCGAACCATCACATTTTTTTATTCAATAAATTTTCTTGCATATTTTAATTAAAGACTTTTAAATATTAACAATTTCAACCTTTCATAACCATTCTTACCCTGTTAACCTTACAAATTTGCTGTAATCTTTGCAATATTTGTTCACCTTGCCTCCAATTTCTCCATTTCTATGTGTCTGCTGGTCTCCTTCATGCTGGAATGTTCTCCTTCTGGCAGTGGCGAATCTAGAATTCTGGTCTGGGGGTGGGGGGTGGGCTGAGGTCATAAAACTTTTGTATCGTCGTGACGAATGTCAAACCTCAAGGCTAAAGTAAACCAAAACTCTTTAACTTTACAGACTTTACTCACCTGACAATAAGAATCATAAAGAACAATACAATACTTCCAATAATTTAATAAAAAATACAATGAAATAACTATCCAAAAAATGTCTTCGACCGCGTAAAAGCTACAAGTACAAGTGGAATGACTACAAAAATAGGAAAATTTTCGAGCCTGTCAAGCCAGAAAGCAATGTTGAAACGTTTTTATTATGTTTTTTAAAAGAGGGAAATTAAAAAGAAAATAGTTGTAATTATTTTGAATAAAATCAAGAATTCTGGCTTGGGTCTGGGGGTCTGTAACCCGATGCCCCCCCCCGGATTCGCCACTGTCTTGGGCTATAGTTTGGATTTCGATTTTTGTATTAGCTATTGTATCATGGAAAAACCAAACTTATCTTTTAATTACGATTATTTGGATATTTTTAAAGGGAATGATGAATTCAAGATAAAGATAAGTTTGGTGTTTCCATGATACAATAGCTAAGACAAAAATCGAAATCCAAACTAAGCGCGCTCCTATGACATCATTCAGAAGCAAGCGAAATCACGTGACGCTGAGAGCCAATGAAAAGCGACCTCAATCCAAACCATAGTAGGATCCGTAAGTTTTTATTATTTTTTTAAAGAGGGAAATTAAGAAAAAACAGTTGTAATGATTTTAAATAAAATCGAGAATTCTGGATTGCTCTGGGGGGGGGGGGCGGTAGCCCGATAGTCCCCCCGGATTCGCCACTGCCTTCTGGAGAGTCAATCTAGGCTCTAAAACTAAAAGTTTGAGCTCGTTCTCCTGCGTGTTGAATGAAAGAAGTCGTTAAAACAACAAATTCTCTACTTCTCAGCATTTTTTCCTCTTTTCTGTTACGGGTATAACATGTCGGAATCACTGATCTGGACAACTCTTTTGTCCTAATTTGAACATGAAAATCTGAAAATCCGACTTTCTAGACCAAATGTGAATTAATAATTCAAAACGCAAATCCTTTCCTCAGAGACAGGAAGGTCGTGCAAACACCTGAACCGTTACATGTTGACCATTCATCACAGAATACACTTTTCCCCATGAGACGCTTGTGATCTATGGTTTCTTCAAAGCTCCAAAAGTAGGATTAGATTAACAGTTCCACTTTCTAATTGCGGTGTTTCACAAATGATAAATGGAGGATAGATTCCCGCAAATACACGGATTTCTACCCTGTGAAGGTGAAAATGCTTCAGACATCGAACAAATAATTTTTTTCGATAGTCGTGAGTTCAAAGAACTTACGTTAAACATGTGTATGTACAACAGGTGTCAGGATGGCGGAAATGGTTGAAAAATTTATCAATGGATTTTGAAAATAATCAATCACCTGTTTTTTAAATGGGTGACATGTTTCGTATTTACATGGAAGAATCTTTTTCCTCTTTTTCGAATTAAAAATACACTTTTCGGAAAAGTCGATGCGCTGTGAGACAACGGCAGAAGGAAATTCGACAGACGTTCTATTCGAACAAGGCTTCACTTTTTTACAAAGAGAAAGCATTGTAATCGTCAAAAAATTCGAACTCCAGATTTTGACGAATCTCCACGTTTTAGACCTCCCTGAGTCCGAAAAACACAATTTTGGAATTATGTCTGTCTGTCTGTCTGTGAACACAATAACTCGAAAACTATTAGAGATAAAGTGATGAAATTTGGTATGTGAACTTGGCACATAATTTGTAGGTTTCTGTCAAATTTTGGACAAAATCCGTCAGCGGGAAGTCTGTCTGTCTGTATGTCCGTGGTCATGCGAACGCTATAATTCAAAAACTTGAATAGCTAGATGGATAAAATTTCGTACACAGTTTTATTGTCATGAATGTAGGTCGGTATCAAATTTTGGGCCAAATCCGTCAAAAGGTTGACTGTCTGTCGGTCTGTATAAGCGCGTCTCCAACGAGTCCGCTATGTCTACGCGCATGCGTACATAACGCAATCTTCTGTGCACGATATTTATTGACTCCTGCTTGGCGCTTTTTTTTAATCCGATTCTCCATGCGCATGCGTACTTGGTAGCAATCTGTGCACGAGGAAAGATTGTCGTTGAGCCAAGAAAGAGTAGAAATCGGTACGCATTTAATCGGAACGCGTCTCTTTGAATTTGATTCTTTACCTAAATATTTTCTGATAGTCATTGGATCCTGGGTTACAATAGGTTCGAATTTTTTTATCCACGCAGAGGGGAGAGGAAACAGCACCTTTTTCGAGAAGTATACGAGAAAGTTTAGGGGAGACCACTCCCGCTGGTTTTTCCAATTTTGATCTCTCTTTTGGTGGAAAATATTTTCGTGATCTCAATTATATCAGAACAATTTTGTTGTCGTGTCACACTTTCAAAATTATTTATATACTTTAAAAAATAACTCGTATCATTTTCAAAATTATTCATGTTCTTTAAAAATTCCAAATCATATGTCGTGATGTACAGTTGGATCAAATAATGATAACATGAAGGGTGGTGTCTGTTACTCAGTAGTTAGAATTTTGAAATCAAATATATCATAATTATATTATATGCAATACAATAAAATTTAAAATTTGGGGGAAAAAAATCACAATTGAAGGAATGCATGAAATCATAAGTCAATTGACTTAGTCTTTAGTAGTAAACAGATCACCACACAATGATTAACTTTAAATGTTTTAAAGTTAATGGCCAAAAGTATTGTTGCGTTGTGTATTTTTTTTAGATTAATATCCAGGTTCTAAATATAAATCTATGAAAAGATCAGATCGGGTAAAATTCCTCAGAAGTCATCGTGCCGTGAGTTAATGAACGACAGAAACACATTTTTTTAGTTTTTTAAGGCTAACGTTTATTTAACACTTGATACAAAATATACCATACATTTGAGAAGATTCTTGATTATTCAGTAGATATAATGTAACGTTAAATTTCAAATTTAAGAGGGGGCCCCACCTCACTAGACAATTACCAAGTAATTTTAACACATTTCATCACAGTTTCTCAGTATAACACAAATTTGTAATATGAAAATAAGCATATTTAAATAGCAGTTATGCAATCAAGTCTCCGAAACAACACAACAATTTTTGTCCCAACCCTGTTATATACCCACTTTTACCATTGCTTGCTTATATGCTGGGTATGATCTGCAAATTGCGTGATTCAACAGTTATAATTGATAAAATTTAACGAAAATTAACTTAAATATTAATAGAACTTGAATTAATAATTAATTAAAATTCTTTTGCATTATACAGAAGGCGCATATGCAGCTGATTCTGATAGAATACACGAAAACAAAATTAGAATTTCAAAAATTAAGTTAAAAATTATAAAAAGTAAGCATTAATAAAACCTTAACATAAAACACAAAAAAGCCAATTAGAACGAAAAATACAATTAGAATGAAAGCAAAATGGAAGAAAATTGGAAAATTGGAAACGAGCCAAAATGGCGATTCTTCCTCAGAGGCCACACGCCATGTAGCTCTAAAGCAGGACAAAAATTTTCTGAATAAAGCAATGACCATTAGTCAAAATTATTCCTTTATGTGGCTTGAAGGCGACAATTTCTTCTAATTTGCTTTTTTGTGTTTTATTAATGCTTACTTTTTATAATTTTTAACTTAATTTTGCGTGATTCAACATGCATAATACAAAAACCGTTCAAAACGTTCTAGAGGGCAGACAGTTGTATTTATAGCTACCAAATTTAGCAGGTAGTTGCTTCTTGTGTAGTAGGTGCTCGCTAAGAAAGGATTTTGCATAATTTTTATTTGCATTTTTTTCCTTTAAAATCAATCAATATTGCTAGCTTTGTAGTAACATTTTTATTTCCGTACAATTTTTTCTCTAATTTTAATAAATTTTTAAAAATATTTTTAAGTATGTTCTACAGCAATACTTTTCATTATTTTAATTACTGCACTCTCGTTGCGACTATAGTACCGAAATAAATTTTTTGTGTGCAATTGTTGGTATATAATCAAGAGTAGTGTTCCTTAAACATCGATAGTTCAGTCGATAGACTGGGAAAATTATCGACTGCACTATCGATAGTTTTCTCCACTGCGATACTATCGATAGGTGTTGTTCCAGTCGATTGTTTAAAAACCATCGATAATATCGATAGTTCCAGTCGATTGTTTTAGTCGAAAGTTTTGAATCTATTGATATTATCGATAGTTCCAGTCGATAGTTTTATAACTATCGACTGAAAATGTGCCTATCGATTGTATTGCCCGGGAGAAAACTATCGATAGTTTTGAGAAAGTCGAAACTATCGATTGTTTCAGTCGATGGTTCCGAAAATCCTATAATATCGATTTGGTTTCGTGTTTAAGAAACACTAATTAAGAGTAAATTTTTAAAAATTATATAAAGACTGATGAATCAAGCGTAAGACATTATCAGTCTATAATGTTTCGGACTAGTTCGTATACCTAAACTTAAGTAACTCTCTCAGTTAGAGTACTTGTAATCTGAATTTTAGAGTTCACATTTGCACAATTATTGTTTTATACATTTTTGTTGTCTATATAAACGAATTTTTAGAGGCAATGGAAAGAAGTAGTAATAATGATTCAGTTAAATGTTTCTCATTATAAAACAAAATGTTGCTAACCACATTGAAACTCCGCGATATTAATATTAATGTAACTTAGTATATGACGTTGAATTTCAGATTTTTGGTTAAAAGAGTTAAAAAGCCATTTTTAAAAGAATATCTCTTGTAGCGTTTCTGAGTTTCAGAGCCGCCATTGTTTCGATTGTGCTTTGGTAAACAATCGATATTGCTAAGTTATTGAAAAAAATCAGGAATGTTTTCGAGCTGTTAAGATAACTTTTTTTATTGTTGATTCATCTATAAAATATTTTTAAACCTTTGTACAAATTCGAACCATGAAACTCTATCGCAAAAGTATGGTTTTCATAAAAAACTAAAATAGAAAAATGAAGTATCAATTGCAAATCGAAATATTAGATTTTATTAGGTACAATATCACAAGAAGATGTTTAAATATTTAACGTTCTTTGTTTGTGTATTTTTATTTCTTTGTTATCTTTTTTTACCGTAGAATTAGGCTTAATATCGTAGAGTTATCATCATAGGAATCGTGTATAAAAATACTCTGTGCTGATAAAGATTTTTCTTTTCATGTGAATATAAACTTACTAACGAAATGTTATCACTGATATGGAATGATACTTTTTTATAACAATGGTTCTTTGGCAGACGATAAATGAAATCATTCTTAACTCACGTAGAATTTATTTTCATCATACATTTTAATACTGCCGATGATTCACAAGCAAACGATAATTATTTATTTACATGAGTCACGTAAAATGGTAATTTAAGAATGCAACGAGTAGGATTGCAACATTACTGAAAAACGGAAATTTTATCTGCTTTGGTAGAAATGTTTCTGACATATTTTCGATGAAAAATGTGTCGGTAGATAACCTGTCAGAGTTTCATAAATCTTAATCAAATGTCTAAACCCCGGTAGATTCCTCAAATGTTTCTGATTACACGTTAGAAAGATAAGAAAAAGTATGATTTGTCAGTTTGCCGTGAACTCACAATGCAGTACGGTACTCCATTTGGAGGCAAAACCCATTGTTAAAGAATTTCTGGTTTAAATAAAAGCGTCAAGTTAACTGAAAATTCATCTTTTGAGTTGATTACCTAAAGTTATTTTGCTTGATATTGAGAAAATTACCCACAGATGCTTGTATTTTCTATAAACCTGACAAAAAAATTTATAAAGTTTATAGTTTGAAAAAGCTTACAGTCTGGTGTAAATCGTTCAAAACGCAGACCATTGGACCTAGAGTTACCAAATTTGGCAGGCAGTTACTTCTTGGGTAGTAGGTGCTCACCAAGAAAGGGTTTTTTAACATTTTGATCAGATTTTTATGTAATTAAAAATAAAACGAACTTTTAATTCTTTTCCTGAATAACTTCGGAGCATATTATTGTACAAAAACTAATTTTACACCGCTTTAAAATTCAGAACATTAGCTTTTCAGTGACACCAATTTTATTTCAGTTAAAGTTTTTCCTTAATTTTAATAATATTTCAAAATTAATTTAAACACAATTTTAAAACAACTGGTTTCCTTTTATCTGACCGCGTACAACAAAACAGCAAGGTTATGAATAATCGATGTGAATACTTCAATAGATCTCGTGCGACTAAGCAAAAATAAATATTATATTTTTCAGTTTATTACTAACTGATATTTTAATATATTTCAACATAATAATATTTTTAGGCTGGCATCCATTTGTAAATTGCGTGATGTAAAACTCATTACCCTCAAATTGCAATGGCTGATGCAGTCAAGCCAGTAGGGATGGGGAAAACCTACCGGTTTAAACCGAAATCCGTTTTTCTTTTAACCGGTTTTTTTCGGTTATTTTTTGTCCCAGTTATAACCGGTTATTTATTTTAAATACAATAACCTGGTAAAAAACCGGCAAATCAGCTGTCAAAAGATGGGCTTGATTTTAGGTTCGAGTTATGAAATTTTGAATTTCATCACCTTAGCCCAATCAACGACCACCGCTTCCTCGAGGCGGACATTGAGATGGTCTAAAATAGTCATATTCAAGCTTCCATGACTCGATTACTTAGAGTGGAACATTTTGTTTAAAATTTTAGTGTGCCAAAAATATTTTAATAAATCTAATTAATAGGACCGTAAAATATATGAAAATTTAGATAAAGTTATTTTTTATTTTTATACACATAGACGCAAACAGCATAAAATACGATTACTGATCTGTACTCTCTAATTTCTTTTTTATTTGTCTACAATACTTAATACAATTGTTAACATTTCGTCTACAATACTTACTACAATTGTTAATATTTTGTCTACAATACTTACTTATTGTATTAATTACTCATTTATTATTAGTACTTATGGTATTTTGTGTGCAAACGTTGTTTCTTTTTACAAAACAAACCAACCGAAAACATGTTATTTTTGAGCGGTTTTAACCGCACGGTTAAACCTGAAGTGAAAATAACCGCAATCCCTACAAGCCAGTCGAATTAAAATCTAAAATGGTAAGACTGTAATTCAGTTTCGAATCAGTACAATAATTTTGTATTGATGCGAAAAAATGGTTTCGAATCTATATGCTACCGGCAATGTGTGAAATGCCGGAATTCTATAGAATGCCGGGCGTTTTTAGGCAAAGTATGAAATATTAGATTTATTATACACTTTTCCTAGGCATTGTATATAATACCTAGGCTTTCTATAGAATGACAAATGCTATTTAGACAAAGTATGAAAAAAAGTTCATAATAAGGCTATTATTTAAAAGGCGTGCATTCCTCAAAAATACAAATGTTATTTAGAAAAAATAATAAAAGAGTACCATTAAAAAGTCTTTTATTCAAAATTCGTAAAGCAAAATGAAAGTTTTCATATCAAAGTTTATGCCTTTCTTATTAAAGAAAACAAAATAAATTGTGAATCTGCTTATTACATCAAGGAAGCAAATAATTTACTTTTCAATTGCACTTAACTTTACTTCTTATATAATCAAATCGGCGATTTATTTCATACTTTGCCGGTTTGTCATTTGGCATTCTATAGAATGCCTAGGAAATGTGTGAAATATAAATCGTTTCGTACATTGCCGGCTAGTTTTAGGCATTATATACAATGCCTAGGCATTCTATAGAATGCCGGATTTCAAACTTTGCCGGTAACATATACATAAAGAAAAACGTAAATTTTTTTTCTTAAATTCTGTAATAGTGCACTGAGATGAAATATTAATTCATTGTTGAAATGTTGCTCACAGTTAATACAATTTCCTAAGGATAACAGAACCTTATCTTTAATTGTGTGGGATTTCAAAGCGATAAGGTGCTGATTCACGTTAAAAATCCAAAATGGCTTCAACATGTGAGGTTGCATACCAGAGTGTAATCATTGTATAGTTATTAGATAAACGTATGAACAACTAAGATTTCAATCATTATGCAGCTTGTTAGCTAAGCTACATTCAGACATTCCATTAAATCCAAAATCACTCCATTCCAATTTCATCAGTTTATAAGTAAAAATATCTAATCACTTCCTTTGATTAAAATGCACCAAATAATAGGTTTTGTTTTCTTAAACCCTGCTGCCTTAGCCACTTTTTGCTCTAAAAGTTCCATTCCAATGTGTAATTCAGTCTTTGTTTTTTTTACCGCGTCATTTCTTTCATAAGTCACAGAAGCATGAATTTCGAGCTGGTGGAAGAAATTCCTTTCCTTAATCTAGCAAAAATGGCATTTTGTGTAGTGAACATTTGTTTGTTACCGGTTTTTTTAAAATCCTGTCTTTCTCTTCGGAAGGTAGGGATGCAGGTTCAAAGAAATTTGACCTGCGTCGCAGCGCACATTCAAACTCATTAAGGTTTGTGTCACAAGAGGTCAATGACTGAGCTAAAATGTGCAGCCATAAAACAACATTGCATTATTATATTGAAATTCGTTTTAGATTTCAAGCAAGAATATCAGTCAATGAGAATTTTTATTTTCTCGTATACGAAGTATACAAAGAGAAAGTATTGTAATCGTCAAAAAATTCGAACTCGAGATTTTGACGAATCTCCACGTTTTGGACCTCCCTGAGTCCGAAAAACACAATTTTGGAATTATGTCTGTCTGTCTGTGAACACGGTAACTCGAAAACTATTAGAGTTACGGAGATGAAATTTGGTATGTGGCCTTTCAACATCATTTGTAGGTTTCTATCAAATTTTGGACAAAATCCGTCAACGGAAAGTCTATCTGTCTGTACGTCCGCTGTCATGTGAACACTATAACTCAAAAACTTTAATAGCTAGATGGATAAAATTTGGTACACGGTTTTTTCGTCATGAATGTAGGTCCGTATAAAATTTTGGGCCAAATCCATTAAAGGGTTGACTGTCTGTCGGTCTGTAAAATTTACTTTTGAAAAGAATCTGTAATCTCCACGCGCATGCGTACTGGAAGCAATCTTCTGTGCATGATATTAAGCTTCTTTCATGACGGACTCTTGCTTGGCGCTTTTTTCTTTCCTTTTGTTCCTTTTTCTCCCTTTTGGCGAATTCTGATCCTGCTCGGATTATTTTATTTCTGTTTGTTTTGTCGTTTTCACGTGTTAGAAATTTGTTGCGTTCTTGGAATAGAGCAGATTCGAATTTTTTTATCCACGCAGGGGGAAGGGAAATGACAAATTTTTGAGAAGTATACGCGAAAGTTTAGGGGAGGCCACTCCCGCTGGTTTTGATTCCATACTTTAACGCAAATTAAGAAAAAAAAAACGTTTCTGAATATTAAAACTGAAAATGAATATTCTTTTGAATGTGCTGTAGGTGTTTAATCGTTAAGGATTACACATCTGCAATAAAAAGGAATTCAGTGGAATCACCCTATAACGAAATCGCTTGGTTCCAGTTGAAAAATTCGCCATAGAGAAAATTTCGTTATACGGAGATAAGAGATTTTTGCAGTTATTTAAGTAAATGTTACAAACCTTTTAGTATGTGCGACAAGTTCAAAAATTTTTAATTATGACTTTCAATTAAAAATGAAGTAATATTTATTATAAATTTGTTAATATTATACTAATTTTTATTATAAAATGCTCAAAAGTGAAGACAAATCACCAATTTAGAGAATAATATGTACTAGTACGGATAAACATAACATGCGTATTGTCACATCCATTTGCTGTTTCCACCCCCACTCCACCGAATTCTTGGAATCTTGACCCGTAGAAATGTTGCTCCCTCTGTAGAAACCCAGGTCCCCACAACTGCATTACCCTTCACATAGCATTCTATTGTTATGTGTTATCGCTGGATTGAACAATGCGAGTGGTTCCAGAAACAGGCACATGTGTGCGGTTTGTTTGCACAAAAATTAGCAACTTTCTTCAAAAATCGAAAAGATAAAGGTCTGAAAAAATTCGTTATAGGGAGACAACCACTTCATTATATGGAGAATATTTTGAATGTTATTTAACATGCCGATTAAAAATTTCGTTATAGGGAGAAATTCGCTGTAGGAAGTTACGTAGCTGCTCTAGCCAAAGAATATCTTCTGACAGCGACAACGCTACAAGTACAAGTGGAATGACTACAAAAATAGGAAAATTTTCGAACCTGTCAAGCCAGAGAGCAGTACTATAACTTTATTTTTTTAAAAAAAGAGAAATTAAGAACAAACAGTTATAGTGGATTTAAATAAAATCACACTCCTGACTTAGCTCGGGGGGGGCTGCAGCCCGATTAGCCCCCCCCCCCCCCTGGATCGCCACTGTCCCCACCCCAGTAATACAAAATGCTCTGCAATATTGTTATGATACAGTCTCTCAGTTATACGTCTCTCAGAGTATCGAATAATGTTCCATGGTATAAAATAATAAAATCTTGTGCTAATAGGGTATGTTTAGAATGAAGGTCCAATTCACTGTAATCGTTTTGGAAAGACATCGCTTTGCATAAGATTTCTGACGAATTAAGAAAAATAGCAGAACAAAATATATCAAGTACTGCGAAGAAAACAATTTTATCGTTGAATTTATTCTTTTTTAATACTTTTATTCAACTTTACTTGCTTCATGTTTATAAAGATGTAATTTTGTAATAGATTTGGTAATTTTCGATGACAATACGCTATTTAAATATTTTTAAAAGTTAATTATCAGTTAATCGATTAGTTTAATTAAATTTTTAGCCCATACGAGTAGCTAGCTGCTCGGGACAGTGAATTTGAGGGGAAAACATATATTTCAAGATTCCATAATATTTATGAATAATACACTATTTAATATATGAATATTACACTATACGATGACAATACACTATTTAAATATTTTGAAAAATTAATTATCAGTTAATCGATTAGTTTAATTAATTTTTTAGTCCATACGAGTGGCTACTCGGGACAGTGAATTTGAGGGGAAAATTTTTTTTTCAAGATTCCATAATATTTATGAATAATACACTATTTAATATATGAATATTACACTATACGATGACAATATTAATTATTTAAATACTTTTAAACATTAATTATTAGTTAATCAGATTAGTTTAATTAATTTTAGTCCATACGAGTGCGCGGCTGCTCGACAGTGAATTTGAGGGGAAAAAATTTATTTTCAAGATTCCATAATATTTATGAATACACTATTTAATATATGAATATTACACTCATACGATGACAATGCGCACTATTTAAATATTTTTAAAAAATTAATTATTTCAGTTAATCGGATTAGTTTAATTAAGTTTCTTAGTCCATACGAGTAGCTGCTCGGGACAGTGAATTTGAGGGAAAAATTTATTTCAAGATTCCATAATATTTATGAATAATACAATTATTTAATATATGAATATTACACTATACGATGACAATGCACTATTTAAATATTTTTAAAAATTAATTATCAGTTAATCGGGATTAGTTTTAATTAAGTTTTTAGTCCATACGAGTAGCTGCCGGGACAGTGGAATTTGGGAGGGAAAAATTTATATTTCAAGATTCCATAATATTTATGAATAATACACTTATTTAACATATGAATATTACACTATACGACGACAATGCACTATTTAAATATTTTAAAAAAATTAATTATCAGTTAATCGATTAGTTTAATTAATTTTAGTCCATACCAGTGGCTGCTCGGTACAGTGAATTTGAGGGGAAAAAAAATTTATTTCAAGATTCCATAATATTTATGAATAATACACTATTTAATATATGAATATTACACTATAATGATGACAATGCACTATTTAAATATTTTAAAAGCCTTAATTATCAGTTAATCGATTAGTTTAATTTTGCTTTAGTCCATACGAGTAGCTGCTCGGGACAAAGGAATTTGAGGGAAAAAACTTATTTCAAGATATCTCCATAATATTTATAATTTAAATCGACATAATTAAATTATAAATTAAAAACTAAAAAATCAGAACATAATTAAAATTTAAAAATCTACTTTTTTAGTATGCTAGTAGAAATGTATTTCAAAAAATTATTTTATTAAGTTTATTTCGATTTGACAGCATTTGTAAACAGCAGTGGAACAATATAAAAGTTTAAATAACGTTATTACTGTAGCCATTTACTCCTCTGGATACCTGAATATAATTTATCTTCACGTTAAAACCATGAGTTTTCTAGAAAGAAGTAAATTTACGCTTCGGCGAAGAAAATAAAGACTACAAAAAATCCTGGGGCAGCTTTTACTGTACAGAGGAAGGAAACAAAAGTAAAAAAATCATCCATTTTATGTCAAACTATCCCAAAGACAGATCTAATTTGTGAGGCTCTATAAACCAATTCAAAGCACTATTGTTTGTTTGCTTATGAGAGAAACGTGATGGGGAAAAAAAAGCATATATATTCACTTCAAACCACAATTAAACACTTAAAATAATTGAATACAATAGCAAAAAGGCCATCTCACACTAAATTTATTTACGACTAATTTCTTTCGTACCTAAATATTAGATCAGATAGATAACTCTTTAATGAGCGTTTAAATTAAGACGTGAAGTAATTAGTATTAAGTTCTCAAAACTATCTTTTATTCTCATCCGACTATTTATTAAACTTTGGACTTCCTGGGTCATCAGTTAATTCTGGTCTTTGAAGAGGATTTAGGAAATGCGAGAATCATCAAAGAGGAAGAAGGTTATGCGAAAGACGACCAACATGACCATTGAACGTTACCGCATATTACCATCATTATTTTAGCGTCTTTTTTTGCATACAGAAGCTAATACTTTAATGAAGGATGGATGCTGCTGTTGGCATGTACTAAGTAACGAGTTTTGGAATATCTGTGGCTACTCAACCCTTGAGGAAAATGAGGTCAATCATGACGTTTTCCATTGTAGAATTAAAATAAGCAGCTCAAGGGAGGTTATACAGTATACGGCAGATGCATTTTTTTTAAGGGAAACTAAAACAGATGAATGTTGGATTAATGTTGAGATTCATGGAAATGCACAAATACGACTTCATATATTATTTTAAAGATGCATTCTCCGAAAAGAAACTGCCAAACAATGAAAGAAAGACAGAACTTCATGGCAACACTTAACAAATGATGAGAATATTCATAGATTAAGAATACGTTTGAGCCTTTAGTGTATAATAACATCCTTTTCGAGGGCTATGTTGGGACGGACCTTATGTTTACAGCCCGTGGTCAGGAAGACGAGGGACAGCACCACTGAGCTGGCACCTCCTCTCCAAACTTCCGCACCTAAAATCTGTTAACACTACTTTTGCATAAATCACTTAAAGGAAACATCGATATTGGCAAATTAGATTGAGATTTCTATTACCAATAATATGATATACAAGTTTATTTAGGGAAAAATGAAACAACCAAAGACTACAGAAGCAGATTATGAAGGTGGTATGGAAGAGAAATGGCCAAGTTTTTTGCAGATACGAAGTTATATTATCAGAAGTCATATCTGATAGCGCATGCAATGCGTAATTACCATTCAAGCCCACAATGCAGAATGTGGAGAGATATTTTTCCCACAGCCAACTGATGAGGACAGAAAGAAACAGGCTGTCAGTGGAGAACATTGAAGCAATTTTGATTTGTCATTAACATTTTTAAGAATGCTTGGCCAATAAGTTATGGTGGAAGAAGAAAATGATATGATTAAGATACGCAAAATCAACTTTAAAATATGAGCAGGGCTAGAGAAAGTTGCCTTGCATCTTTAGTATTCTACGTGCTGATTTTATTAGGATTGCTTAGACTTTATTGATTTTATCAGAGTAAAATAAACCTTCCTACCCATATTTTCATGTTTTATTTATATAGCATTAAAATCATATCAATGCTTGGTAAAAGATTTTCTAATTATCAGACTTTTCTATGGTGAGAATTCACAGCGGACAAGACAGCACAGATTAACACACTAAATTCATAGAACTAAGAGCGTTACTAGCCATATTCCTAGTCGACGAACTCAAATGTGCCATCGATGTTTAAACATTTAGAATTTATGGTACCTTCTAAGGTACAGATAGAAGATTGGGAAAGGGAGATATATATAATTCAAAGTTTAATGAAAAGATTCCAAATTCATGACAGATGATTAATGAAATATTTCACTTCATCAATTTTAAATGCATTTTTTGTTGTTGTTGCGTAAGTTTTCAACTTTTCGACATGAAAAAAAACCTGGATGTTCCAATTTCTTTCTCAAGAGCCAACAAAGTGATCTCGCGCAGTAATTAATTTTAATAACAAAAAGAATGTCTCCAATAAGATGAATGAATTTCTTTTTTAAATTAATCTCAATACAAAGTTTTTTATTATACACTCACTACAAAAAACTGGCCTTATAAAGGGATAAAAAATTATTATTTTAAAATACAGTAGAATCTCCCTACAACGAAGTCTCCG